>KK502594.1:292355-339288 GCA_000688735.1 Glossina austeni
CGCTTTTATTTTCATACTCCATAATCGTACGTGAAACAGTTTCCGCAACCGATTATTAGTTTATTCAAAAAACCGATTTCGCCCGATTTCGTTACTTCTCAGCAGCAAGTCGCGAAAGGAAATTTGGTTCATTAAATTTTTTCTTTTTTGTTCATCCTTAAGGAAATGATTCAAAAGTGTTTTGCAGTCAATGTTTAGTTCCGCGGTAAGATAAAAGGATTTCGTTGACTTTATGTATCAAAGCGCAACGCGTCTTTAATGTTGAAATTATCTGAGTAAACTATTCGTGTGTTGCTCACTTGGATAAAGCATCTTTAGCATAAGAATTTTTTTGGCTGGAATTCCTTTTTTCAGAATTTTGAATCATGGGACTGATGAGCGCAAACCAAGTAACGCAAATCTGAAGATATTCAATCAAGGTTTTCCCTTATCTATTTTATCTTGGATGAAGAGCTTTCGAGATTCTTACTTAGGCAGATGGTTGCCAGTCGTAGATTTAATAATATTTTCTTTTTTACATTATATAGAATAAATTCAAAAACTCAAAATTTATTTGGGTCATAATTTTTTTTTTCATAACAACACTTACCCTCGTTTCGTACATCGTAACTTATTTTCATAACAAATTACATTTACATATTTGTAATAAAAACAGAAAATTGTAATAATAGCAAAAAGAAAAAAAGATGATTCATGCTCCCGCATACTAAAATCGTGATTTTC
Source organism: Glossina austeni (assembly GCA_000688735.1). NCBI lineage: Eukaryota > Metazoa > Arthropoda > Insecta > Diptera > Glossinidae > Glossina > Glossina austeni. Next base: position 293,079 of record KK502594.1, read on the forward strand.
TTATACATTTTGTTATGAAAATGTTAATTTAAAAATTCTAACATTTTCAATACAATAATGCTCGCTTAAAGCTACTGTACGCGACGCGAGTCAATTATACAAAGAAAATAAAAAGACAAAAGAAAAAACATGACTTTCGTTTTCAAGAGAATAATTGATTTTCAGACTTGATAGAAGTACAAAGAACAGAACATAGGCCCAAAAACATATTTTACACTAAAATAATCTTTTTGCAGAAAAGGTCCCCTTGAGGCATTACTAGACTAGGGTAATTACGAAGAAATCGTATTTGAACAAGTTAAACAACAATATTGGGCTGAAGCCGAAACTTACATATCGACAACTCTTGTATAGCAATTTAGCTCAATTTCCAATACCGACCAAGGTGCAAGAATTTCCAAGTGTCAACAACACGCCATCGGGCACCGTAGGGTTAAGCCTTCACGGCAGGAACCTACGTAAACCCCCTGTCACATCTGTCAACAACACGCACCATATTGACGGACAGTCATGATTAGATCGAATCAGAACTGCTTTGCTGATCAAGAATATATATATATACTCTATAGGGTCTCTGAGGCTTCCTGTTTGAATGTTCAATGAATTGAATGTGCAATCAACAATACAACAAAAATTAATAAATCCTTCAATGGTGGAACCATGGACAAGCTCATTTAGTTTTTCTTTCTATTTTCACATTTTCGATTATGGGATGCATTATGATTCCAAGCTCAAACTATGTGCTTGTGCTGTCTAGGAGAATTTGGTATTTTAAAATACCGTCACTCAACTGCATAGTGTAAATGAACTCTTAACTGCACTTGCTCCCGAAGCACTAACATGCGGCCCGTTGCCGGTACATTAGATTAGTTTTATACCATAATAATAGGAATAAACATAATTTTATCTAGAGCAAAACTTAAAGAATCCCTTAAAATATATATATCCCTTCTATGTAATTAGGCCACAGGAAGCTCCGCCACCAAGCGGTCAAAAGGTGTGTCAAAAGATCTTTTCAAGACGGAGTTCTTTTCTTCATAGTGTTACAGCTATGTGGGCCCTTGGATTTAAGAAGTAACAGCTAAGCAGGGAGCCTAGCTGTCGGCTTTGTTGTGTGTGGGAAAAACTACCAACTGTTGGTGGACGAACAGGAAACCCGAACACATACCGCTTCATAAAGGTTGCATCGCAAGATGTCATAAGTGGAAGATGCCTAAGAATACGACCTCAATCAGCACACTAAGAGTAATACAGCAAACCAGCAAGAGCGGTCTGCAATCGCTAACGTCTATTCAGATTTTTCTATTAGTTTCTATTACTCACCAGGTTGGAATCATAAACTAATTTTACTAAGCCGTTTGCAGAACCCAGAAGGACGCTTCAGGGATTTTATAAAGCATTCATTCTTGACCAACTTCAAATTCTGAATCAAACTAAGCAACGTCATCCCTTCTTCGGTATGGAAATAGTATATAAATTTCCCATTGCAAAAATTAAGACATCGGCTTCGGTGCTTGCGGGTAAGTAGGCATTGACATTGGATCAAGATATGCTTATATCGCAACTTAAACTGAAAAAGCAAAAATTAAAAAGTTTTCTTTCGTACATTACTCCTAAAAGCTGCAACAGAGGCAACGATACAGGCTTTTGTGTATATTCTGTAGGTGTACCTCATGTACAAACACAAAAAGGGTAAAAATCGATTATGTTTACCCAACACTATGGCATGTTGCAATTTCATTCTCCTTTCTGTTAAGGTGAGGATGGTTAGCATAAAACATTCGGCCATAACCGAACATACTGCTCTTATTTGCTTCTTATTGCGTACTCTTGAGTTACATTAAAAATGCAGCTAACAGCCTACTAATAGTACGTGACGTTATGGTTAATTAAAATATTATGACAATTTTCTTGGGTTCACGTTTTTTTTTTTTTTTGTTTTAACATTTTCTGCGTCGAACCTATATTTTTTAGTATTTTCATTTACTACTTCACGCATTACTGTAGCCGCTCTATTCTTTAATGAATGTAAATGAATTCTAAAGAATGCATGTGTATGCGATAACACTAAAAATATCATTAAATTTACGATCATTATTATCGACCTGGCAATTGTGGGTGTGTATCGTATGACGACAAAAGCAAACATCAAATTTCTCCTTTAGAACAACTCTGAAAATAATAACTCCACTGTAGTTACATAAGTCGTGTTGTAAACTCTTCAAGAAGATGTAGAGAATTTCATGCTGAACCGCTCTTATGACTATTCGCGAGTGCGGACATGTAGTCCGATACATGCATTCTCTATGAGGTAATATTTTTGTTGCAAAACAGCATTTGGCCGTAGGTATGGGTGTTGTTTTTGCTCTCTCAGGTAAAACACATATTAGATAGAATTGTAGGCCTTAGCAGTTTCTATGGAATCAATATGTGGTTCGATATTACAATTCATTACTTTATTGACTTTCTTCCTTCATGAAATTATGTTCATTTCCTATGAGCCTGTGAAAAGAGAAATCCATAACTAGGAAGTCCGTCTCTGATGATAAGAATTAGTGTTGGATCCGAAAGAAAGTTACAAAATAAAGCCTTTTCCTTAAGATGTGCTAGTCATGAGACAGCCGCTGTTGTCCATTATCTTAAAATTTTCGTTTCACATTTTTTGTTGGTGGCAAGGAAGTGCGCTTATTAAACCTAAATTGCGGTCCAATAGTAACGGCCGAAAGTTCAGTACAAGCTCAGGGATCTGTGCAGCACTATCGTTCAATGTAATTGTTTTGCATGCGTATCGTAATAAATTCAAGCCCACATTTTTATAGTAACTTTACTTTGGTACAATTTGTTGTATTTTTTTACTAAAGTTTATTAAATTAATGGAGTGTAAACATTTCACAATGGACGATATAGCTCTGAAAAAGTGAAAAAGTGTATGTGAATCCCATACAAAACTTTGTTTTTCTTTTTCTTTGACAAGTGTGTGCTATTGATTTGATTGAGACAGTCTTCTTCTTTTGCTTCTAAAGAAATCCGCTAGAAGTCGTGTATTATTTAAAACAAATTATTATTTTTTTCGGTATAGTTTCACTTGCTCAGCTATTACAGAAATTATCCTAACAACTAAAGCAAAAGCGTGCCCGCGCATATATTCTTATTTAATAATATATGAACTCCAAGGATAGACAGCAAACAGAGAGATAGAACTTAAATGACGTGGAATTTCAATAATATCCTTGACCGCAATAAAATAAGTTAATATATTAGTTTCTCCTCCTCTTGCATTGATAAATTCGTAAATGAAACCGTAACTATACTATATAGACAAATGATCATCCGTGGAACTGATTATTCAATATTTGTTGATTACAGATTTTCATTATTTACGGGTGCCTTCTATTCCAACTTAAGTAAAGGAATAGTTGCTTGGAAAAGCAAAGTTATTATTGGGCTTGTTAGGCCAGATGAGATTATTCTTCAATTGTTTTTTTTTTTTTATATCATTACAATCTAATGTTAATATAAAATAGCTTCAATTGCTCACTTCAATTAGCCTCCTTTTGCTAAACATACTCTTACGTGTAAGTGTGCAACTATGTCTCCAAGTAAACGAATACTGCGTTATGATAAAAACTCTCTAATTGAAATTGATATTAAGAAAATATATATATATCTGTATGCTACACTATTCACATCATTAGTCATCGTCAGACTCGTACAGCAGATGTTATCACATATTTTTTTATTGCTTGACATGGACGGAAGTATTGCTTGAACGCACTTTATGTCTCGAAAGGCACATGGCATTTAAATGTAAGTAATGTTAATAAATGATCTTTTAAATGTTTGTTAAACATATCAAAATCAATGGCGGCCACACATAGCCGCCAGTAATATAAGCGACATAGAGGAAAACAGATAAACATCCAGTCTATCCACAGTATAGCAAATGCTTCATCATCATGTCATAATTTATTGTGAATCACAATTAATTATTTTGACAGGCTCTGATGAGATTTTCCATTATATGATATATGGCATGGGTGTGCGTATATATGGATAAATATATTCTATCGATTTACTTTTCTATCAAAAAACAATAATTCATAAATATTTAAATGAATTTGCAAATGCTCTCTCCATTTGTCGGTCTCTACTCTTAGTTAACTTTCAAGCACGTAAGACGAATACATTAAAATTAATTGTATGCGATAACATATATTTTGTTTTTAACTATCTTCAATTTTTATATTTATTTATATCTATACTGTTACCCTACATTTCCCTACTTCTAGCGATATTATATATCCAATGCCTTATAATCAAGAAAAATTAAAGTAATTGAATTAATTCAATTTGATGACTTAAATAATTTAAAAGAAATTTTCTTCATTCCTGTTATGGTTGATTAGCTTTAAAAACCAATCAATTTTCAGTTCATTTCACCCGCAGATAAATGATTTGAGGATACACGTTTTAAACAATTGACGTACACGTTTATACAATTCTTTCTCGAAGTGTATTTTATTGAAATATTTGAATTATATTTTACTGTAACATTCTTTGATTTGATAAATATACTGAAGCACGAAGCACACTAAAAATATAAATGCAAAAGAAATTGGAAAATCTACCATTACTTAGTTTGTTCATTAGGTCAGTACAAGCGTAGGACTATTTTTGGAAATCCGTTAACTCATTCTGTAGATCTACACTTGATAAGAATTTGTTTGTAATATAGGACATCACTAAGCATGTAGTTACTCTATACCAAGTAACAACAAGTATATGGTTACCTTAAGAAAAATATTGATTAGCTAATGACGGTTACATATAGTAGTTGGCTTATGAAATGCATGAAATGAAACAAACCAGGAATTTGTATTACAAATATGAGGCTTTACAGACTACTTGTTCTAAAGCGAAGTCTTCACCAAGAGCACAGCTTATGTGAAAATCATAGTCTTTCTTAATCATAGGTGCTTTCCTGGGCCCATCGCGATTTCGGTTCACGTATATCTCTACATTTATTTTGCCGTCGTAAGTTAAGAAAGCTTCAGCCTTTCTAGCTCAGTATACAGCTTTGACAATTTCGAAGAAGAGAAAAACGAAAGGATTGATCACAGAAAATCAATATGAAGATTAATAGACAGCATTTATATTCGCGGGTCCCTGAAATCAATTCTCAGATGTTCCGAAAGTAACTAATGAAAAATGAGAACAGTTCGCTTCTTAGATTTAATTATGAAATCCGCTTCGATTTTGCTTAATTACGCTTTCTATAGACCATGCAAAATCTCCTTCAACATCCTTCCGCGTGCACTGTGGAATGTCGTGTTCTTCTTAAACTGGGCGTGCGAATGCATTCTAGCATATACTGAAAACCGTGCATTTGGCAAAAAACGTGTATTAACAGAATTGTTGAAACTACTAGGCTACCGTCTTCTAAGAATGAACTTTTTTCTTTTTTCTTTGCAACTAACTGCGCTAGATGGTTGTTATAGTTTACACTTACGCTTTGTGCTTTCACTGGATGCAAAAAAATGATTCTCTTATTGCATTTATCGTGCTTTTCGCCTCACGTGATCGCTTCACCCTAGTCAAATATAGGTCAACTTATGTTGTCTAAGCTTTACACGGACGTACGAGTAACACAATGTAGGTTGTGCGTTACAAGTGGTCAAACAAAGGAGTAATCAACGTGGATAGCAATTGAAACTACTAACAGCTGATCTCCTACTAGAATTCTCCTGATACGATCGAGATAACTGTTATCACGCTTATTATGGTCGTAGTTTGGGATAAAATTGAAATAAGAGACTTAAGGATCAAGTTGAAAGATAAAAACCTATAGTGAAGAAGCAATTACCGCAAGATTCTAGAGCAATCTTAAGCATCTCGGATGGGCTTTGAGTAATATTCCCTACTATTTCAACTTATTGCAAGATTTGAGAAAACTTTTATTAAAATGTTTTAATAACTTTAGCTAGTACCACAATGTATGAGCATGTGACCAGGAGGCTTTCCTTCGCGAATATTTTACATGTAACTGTCAGGCATTTCATTTTCTAGCCCAAAGGTTGCAATTCATAAAAATTTTCTTATCTATGTAAAAATAAAAGCATTTCACTCCCTTATGCATATTTCGCTGCTGTTTTTTTTTTTTTTTTTATAAAGCAGTAGAGTACATAGGAAAGCTTCAGGGCTTTTATAAAACAACAGCAGCAATAACGCATATTTTCCCTGGTTTAAATATTATCGAAAAAAAAATAAAAGAAAACAAAATTATATGCAAAAGAATTGCTTAGATTGGAACGAATTTCCGATACCTACCAATTTGGTGTGTTATAGGATTCTTGGCTCTGCACTTTAATTTTATTTTTTCAACTAAATAAACGCAAAGAAAGACAAAGCAATCGATATCAATAAGAGATGATGTTTGCTATTAAAAATGAGCGGCTTCTGAATTTCTGGCAGATTTTACTGGTGGTCGCGAATGGAATAACAAAACTAATATAGCTTTCGCTAGCAACTCATACACACGCTCGTACTTTTATAGTTTGCTCAAATTCAATGGGGCCTAACGGAATTGTTTTATCGAGCAAAATGTCTTTATGCTTATTTTGCCCCAATTGGGTTCTTTAAAGAAAATAATATAAAAAAACGAAGAGATATTCTCCTAAACATGAAAAATTAAATGTTATTTAAGTGAAATTCATTTACTTGCAACCAAATTGAATTACATAAGTAATATCTACGGTCTATAGACAGTTGGAGACAGTGTGAGCGTGAGTTCCTGTTTATGCGAATAAGTTGACGATAATGAAAGTGAATTTAAATTTTAAAAGCAATTACTGAACGTTGCGTAGCAGTCTGTTTATATATATGTGCGTATAAAGGCGGAACGAAAAAGAATTGAAAAAGAATTTCCTCTGCTTAAAGAGTAAATGAAATCTTTGAAATGTAAAGAAAAAGTTCTGAAAATGTCAAATTTACAATATTTCTTATACGTCACTTTCATGCACATCAATCTACACACATACTATGCTTTCCATTGTAACGTTTCATGACAAACCCACCAAACTTTTGCATAGCAGTTGTGTTACAACACACGCCCTTCACGCTTAGCATTACGTGAAAAGGAAAAGTAAGAAATTGAAAATTGAAGGAGGAGAAGAATGGAAAAACGGAAGTTAATTTATATTTATTGTTTTGTTGCACATACGTGCCGAGAATATTAACAAGATTAAGTAAATGCAGGAAAGACATTATATTCAACTTAAGTTGAGTTTGAAGTACTCACAAGTAATTCGTCTATCGGCTGTAAAAGTATGCTTTCAATAGAGGGAGAAATTCAAGTTAATTTCATCGATGTATAGCGTAGTTGGGATCATACGCATCGTAATTCATACCGTAGATCTGAATCGTATATCGTATTGTTTACATCTAAAATCGTAATTTAGATCGTGATATATATTCGCTTAGCACCATAAACAAGGTTTATCTCCTACTTCAACTTCAACTTCAAGTTCTTTTTCTTGCCCATTGTGGACGACCCGCTTGACCAGTGCAACTGGTTTAAATCCCTCAGGAAAGCTTTTACAAAACACAAAGAGCATATTACGTTACGTTTTGGGCCGAACATATTAATGGCCATCACAAGGTTGCAAAATATATAATCCTTGTATAAAGAAATTTGTTTGCGAGACAGAGCGAACATATTGTTGATTGTATACGTTTCTCACCTTTTCTATACTTTACCCCACTTATAGTGAGGTTACATTAAGTGTGTAGGAATTTAGGCAACAGCCAGAGGGACTTGTGATAGGCCCAGGTGTAACGAAACCAGTCAATGTGCACTTTGTCTATAACAACCAGAACGATGAAAGATAATCTCACTTTCTATTACACCGATCGACTCGGAATAATTTTGTTTACTTATTTAAGCTTTTCTCTCCGTCTATCGCTCTGCCTGCCTACCTATCCATGTGGCTATCTCTCTATCTGTTTATCTATCCGTCTGCCTGTCTATCCGTATTGTGTTTGACCTACAAGTCTCAATTTTCGAGGTATTCTTAGGACAGCAATCTATTTTTCAAAAGCTACGAAAGCAATCTATTTTTCAAAAGCTTGCTTTCAATAAAAACAAGTCCTTATAATAATAAATATATTTCTTACCTTAAAGACGGTTAAAGACGGTTGAAAGTTATGTAGTTTCCCGTAGATGTAGGGTACTTAAAAATCGGCCTTAGATAATAAGAGCTAACTTCGTTGCTTACCGGTAAAAAACTTCTTTGCATTGACTAAATCGAGTCAAAAAAAAAAGTTTACGGATTTATTTATAAATTATGTCTTATTGTGTCTTATGTCGCACAGTCCGATTTTTTATGTGATTCCGAAAGCATCTATACTTTGACTTCGTTTCTCTCTGGAAGATGAAGCCATGGTCTCTTCTTTCTCATTCTAAACGTTTAAGGACTGCTAGGAAGTCCATACATTATATTCCTTCATGCCCATCGTATCCATCCATCTTTTAGAAGGTCACTTACACTCGAAGAAGCTATCTATGAAATGGAAATTGAGAACCTCTTGCATGCTGTTTGCCTCAATGTTTTGACGAGCACTGGTAGTTAGATATTCAAAAGACATTTAAGACAAATGAAGATTTCGTGTACCCTTTTTCGAATTATTAAAATTTTGATAAACTTTTATTTCAAAAATTATTTTAAATGTGCAAAAAATAAAACAAATTGTCTTTGTCCACACAATCTCTTATAATAATGTCGCAGCTGTATGCAATGCTTGCTGCCTTGGAACCTAATATAAATCGTTTCTGTAACAAAAGTTTTTGTACGTTTGCACAATAGTACAAATAAAAATGTTTATTAATAAAATGTCAAGTCACTTCAGAAAGGCTTCTCCTTTCTCCTTTATGTCGATTCTTTGCAACGATACTGTTATCCTTGTTTATACCGCCAGCAAGAACAACACCAATGCCAGCGAAAACGTTTATAGTTTCAGTTAAAGTCAATACCCCACAGCAACATTTGCACATAGAAATGCTTAAATGTGTACACATAAAAACACATACACACACGTACTCATACAAACAGGAGGGCACAGAACAAGTACACCAATACAACAATACGACATTTAACATATACAACAATTTATCTTTCTGTCTATGTTTTACAAATCGATGGTGAAATTGTCTCCGTAAAGCAGAGTGTAACAGATGTTGTTGCCACAAAAATGTTTTAGATACCAATACATAAATAAAAGGAGAAAACAAAAAACAAAAAGGAAAAAAACCGTGGAAAAATGAAAAGAAAACAAAACGAAACTATAAACAAAACGTTTAAACAAATTTTTCTTCTCTTCTTTTTCTTTTTCTTTTTTTTTTTTTTTCTATATTGATAAAATATTTTCGTTGTTTATGCAGACTAATGTAACTGTGAAATGAAAAAATCCAAAAGAAATAAACGAAGAAGAAAATAACTGAAAATATTTATGTTCATGTGCCTGTGCAGTTTGTTGTTGTATGTGGTTCGTATATTTGAAAAGACGGAAACAAATGACAGTAAATTTAACAAAACCAAACGGAAACGGATATTAACACAAACCCAACCAATGACTGTTACGGTAGCCATTCATTCTCATTGCACACGAAAATGTAAATAAATAATATAAGAAAGAGTGCACAAAACTTTCAAGTTAAGTTTTGTATATGGGTTTTATTCGGTCAATAAACTGTAGATGAGTTTCGTTTATGTGATTTAGTTTTCGTTAAGCGATATGTTAAAACGGACAAACATCGAATGAATTTGAAGTGTTTGCCATCAAGAGAGATGACACTCATCAAGTGTGGGTTTATCAATTCACCGTTCACATTAGGAAGAGAGTGCTGATAAGCATGGAATCTAATCCTCATGCGTCAATTACTTTAACGTTTATTAATATCAACAATAAATGCCGATTTTAAACTTTCGGCTTACGAAAGTATTTTTCCAGGATTTCTGTCTTATATCCAATTGCCAAAGCATTTTATTTTGCCCTTTAGTTAAATTTTCATCAAATTTTGATCGTAACGAAGACGAGAGACAGGGCACTCAAGACGGAAAAGGAAATGTAAACTCTTTTCTTTTATGATTCTGATGATCTTGATAAATGTGCGTGAGTGTGCGTGAATGATCTACGAGTGAGACTTTTTATAGAATGCTATTCGGTTTTCTTTTCGTTTCTTTCGAGGCTCCAATCGCCGGATTATATGTTGTATACTAGGCGTGTAACTGCCTTTTTTTGACATTCTAGTCTTAAAAAAATGATTGTACGTTTAACTATTAATGTTCTCAAGCGATGGTTACTATATTCTCCCATTTTTCGGACAGCCTACGAATGCCACTTTAAAGAAACTGCTCCTCTTTTAAGGGTATTCACCAATCGATCCAATTTTCGACTTCTTCATAAGAGCGAAAGTACTGGTCTACCAAGCCATGTGCTATTAAGTGAAACAAGTGATAGCAAGAACGAACAATGCCTGGAGAGGACTGCGGATGGGATAGAATTTCTCATTTCCTCATTTGTAGGTGTGTTTTGGTCGATTTTTCGGCATGAGGTCAATAGTCGTTGTCAGGCTGCAAAACCATTTTATCGTGTTCCTCAATGTATCGCTTTCTTTGTCTTCCACTGCTCGACTTAAACTTTACTGTTTCTTTCTGTCTTTGTATAGGCAATGCACGAGTCGTCCACACTGGAAAATATTGGAAAATATTTCGTCATTCCAATTATAATTTCTGAACAAAGCGTAAGAAATTGACTTTTTTTCTTTGCTTTTGAAAATAGAAGTGTTTGCCTGTCATTATATACTGTAGGCGTGTCATTTATCTGATTTCGCTCATTTTCAATGCAAATCTACCTGTAATAGCTTCTTATGTTTTTGCCAAGTTTGAAGAAAATCTTAATTGGTGTGAGGGGGACTATGCTCACAAAGCACATCTATCCGAACTGACTGACGTCTCGATACAAAATGTCTAATGTGGATTCAGAATTAAATACTGGGATCTTCTGTGCAAACCGCTTTAACAAAATGAACATATCTCTCCCTTTGGTAGTGGAGGCCTTGCGACAAGCCTGGAGCGTCAACCTAATTTTTTAATAAACTTAAGTCTTTTTCCATTAATGTGTTTAAATAAGTTTTACCATAAGAGTTTTTAAACCCGCATTTTTCCAACTGTTTTCAGTATTTTACAGCGCAACAGGAAGAACATTTAAGTTGATTTGAACAATGAACAGAATGTTTTAGCAAAAAATACATATGCAGGAAAATTGTTCTTTCTAACAAACAGTTTGCCCGCAATCTACTTTTTGCTCAAATTTTTCTCCGTGTTGTAGAAAAGGAAGTGCAAGGAACTACATCTGATCGCCATAATGTAATAAATCTTACTTCCGCTGGCGTGACCGACGGTTTCCTTTGCTTTTTTCCAAAGTATAATGTGATAATAATACTACACACTTCACTTGCAGGTAGATATAGGGAAAGGTGGTTCGTTTCTACATCAAATTCCTAAACATTTCAGAAAACATATTTTTATTTATTTATTTTTTTTTTTGTTTTACAAGATAAAACTGGTTTTTTATGAAAATTAAAGAAATTTCATTTAATTTGTAATAATAATGTAACAGAAAAAATTTCAGAAATTTGTTTTTAGAGATTTTTATCGAAATAATTTTTCAATTTCTTCTGTACATAAAAAATATACGAAAGTCTTTCGAAAATTTTTCCCTTTTAGAATTTCTATGCAAGTTTTGCTATGTATGTCTTCTATTGAGAAATGCTTTATCAAAAATTAACTCATCTTAAATTCAACTTTTATTCTTTTATCCCCATTTGCTTTTCCTCATACCCACCAGTACCTGCCAGTAATGACCCTTAAAACAAGCACAATTTTACTTTTTCTTCTGCTATTTTTAACTTTTTGACTCACGAACTATCTCTTTGGCAAACAGTATATACATATATAATATAGATGGAAAAATTAAAATCAAACAAAATTCTTTTTTTTTTGTCTTTTTTTCATTTTGTCCTTCTTTGAAAAAAGTTAATCTAAGAAAATCAAAGAGGAAACAACGTTTAAAAGTAAACAAGAAAATGCATGAATAGCTAAAATCTCAATGTTTAATCTATGTATGTATTTAGTTGTTAAACAAAAACCAATAACGAATAGATAGATGTATACAAAAAAGCTAAAGGACCATATAATCTGATTACAAAAATTGATTGCGATTTGATTTTAGTTTAAAAGGGCAAAACTGAAATGAGTGGTGAGTTTTTTCTTTCAATTTTTGCTATCACTAAATACATACATACATAAGATGGCTGGCTATGGCAATGCCTTTCAAGTTCGTCGTGAAATATAGAAGAAATGAAAAATGTTTGAATGATTTCAATTTTTCTATTTCTTTCTTCTGTTACGCATGATAACAATTCAAAAAAAAAAAGATTCCTTTATATTTAAAGCGTCAAGTAAAAAAAGTTAAATGATTTATGGCTTTTTTTCTTATCTCTACTTTTGTAAAATTGCAAAATGATTAGCTTAGAATTTCGAATTCATCGTTTCACTGATGCGTATATACGTACCAAAGCTTGAATGAATATTTTCTGCATCATACTCACACCCACAATTACAAGTGTTGTCAATGCCGTCATAAGCGTTTCTTATCACTTGATACAAAATATTGTGCGATTTTATAGGTCTTCCTTATAAATGTCGCCCATTCAAGTTTGCTTTTCATTATCGTTCTTCTTTCATTCACAATTTCGATTTTGTAGGCGTTAATGAAAAAGACGAGTATATTAATTTTGCAAACTTATTAGTAACATCAAGAAGTAGAAAACGCAAAAAAGCTTTAATAGCAAAGAATTGAAAACAATTAGCGTTACGATAGAATTAAAGGTCCTACTACTAACTGTAATAAAAATCAATGGTTAGTACTAGCAGTAGCAGTAGCAGTAAAACGAGTGCAAGTAGTAGTAGCAGTAAGTAAGTAGTAGTAGCAGTAAATAAGTAGTAGTATCGGTAGCAGCGACAATAGAAGGGGTAGTAATGGTAGTAGTATTAGTAGGTATAAGTGTGACTCACTTCCCCCTCAGAGGCCATATTGTGTTGTCACCCAAGCCAGCTTTGCTGCCTTCTTGTCATTTGTCATTGTGCCTTTACTCACTGCCAGACATCCCTGGTGCAGGCAATTCTTCTATCTATACTAGACTTAAGTTAAGCTTTTGCCTAATTTTCGTTGTTTTGAAGTTCTTCCAACTGTTTCTCTCTCTCTCTCTCTCTCTAGTACAAATAAAAGTTTTTTATATGTAATACGTTTAATGTCCTTCGTATCATGGGACCGTCAAAAAGCAGGTGCCTTACTCCCTCTAATCAACCTATTTGGAAAGCAATGCATACCTAACAGCCTGTTTAGTAGCCAAATTTCTTGTCCTGTTCATCACCCTTAAGCCCGAAATAAAGTTTGTGGCCTCCCTTAACAGGAGAACTATGGTTTCCTATTTGCAACTTCAAAGCGAACTCTCCACAGACACACCAGAGAGAATTTGTTCCGTTTACAATTAATATTTTTTCTTCTTCCAGTCGTTTTCTGGGCAGAGTCACGGAGAAGTTGCACGCATTTTTCATTTAAAAATTTCGTGACTTAGAAGCTTTCTTTCATAAAAAAAATTGATATTGAAGGGTTTTATTGTCATCGTATTGCTCCCGGTCACACAAAAGTATGATAAGAAAACGTATTCCTTTCTCTTATGATTAGTAATCAGTCACAACGCCAAAACAGCGTTGCTAACTAACAAGAAGAAACAACCTTTTTCCACGATGTAAGACGCAACTGGCAAGGCAGAGACAACAGGATTCTATCAGTTCGTGCATGAAGAAAGCACTATAACCTAAAATGGATTTCTGAACTAAGGCTTACGTTAATATACATGCCTATATATATTTCGATTGTAGTTCATTGACAATGTCTGCAAACTAATTAAATATGAGAATATAAATAGAAAGATATAGAGAATAGTCTGGCACGAGAATGCTAAGCCCATCAAATAAAGATTGCATGATCAGCATGGACGTCATGCACATTCTTTATGATGACAATGTTGTGTTAGTTAGTGACCAGAATTTTTGAATATACAATTCACAATAGTAAACTACAATTTACGATCATATGAAAATTAGATCATAAGTTTTTTCTTTCTTCGATGATCTCTCGGTCAGTCAACGTTAGTAAGCATTAGCAAAAAATCTTGTAAGGTTGAGTATCCAAGATTCGTCCTCAGACAAGTATTACTTTTTTAGTTCTTTTTTATTACGACTTCATAACCCCGTTTCTTTTTAGCTTTATTAGTTCTTTTTTCCCTTTCCTTTAAACTCTTCTTCTGTTCGACTGTCTGCATTGATTTTATGGTTTCCTTAAGCTTAAGAAAATCGTTTTTATCGTCTAGCATACTTTGCAATGTCTAGCTCTGTTTGCTTTTGATTGAAATTTATGAAAAATCATAAATTATTCCTTGTTTAGCATGAATAATAAGTTATATTGAATAATGAGGAGTTTTTATTTTTTAAAAAATGGTACTGCTTTAGATGAGAGTTGAAGATAATATTTAAAAAAGTAAACTTTATTTTAAAGATATTATTGTTGTTTATTTTCATAAAGGTTTTCATTTGCATTTCTCTTTTTTTTTTGCTAACCATACACGATATATTAAATAGAATGGCCTCTCAACTATTAAAATGCAATTATTAATTTAGTAAAATAATATATATGTATATATGTATATATATATATTACACATATATACATATCCACACATGTAAATTCTCATAAAAATGTAATTTTAAAATACATGCAGAAATAAGTAAAAATGCTGTGGTCACTTTACGTGATACATTTATTCGTATAACCACTTTTCAAAGTAAAGTGTCATAAGGGAAGTGATCGAATAGGTAGTCCGATCCGAACTATTTTCATTAGCATTCGCTCTTGGGCCAAAATATGTCGGTGTACAAAATTTCATCAAAATATTTTAGAAATTAAGACCGGCACGCAAAGAAAACTAGACGGATTGACGGACAGACAAGTTTGGTGAAAGTGATTCTGAATTCATCGGTGGGAGCCCTTCAGAGACTAACTTACTATATTCTTCTAACCCAAGTCGTGTAGATCATAAAAAGGACTACTACTACTACTACTACTGCTACCACTACTGCTACTACTAAAAAAGAAAAAAACGTAAAATATTTTTAAGAATATTTTCCTCTTCTTTCTCACGACATTTGCTTTTAATGAATACATTTCGTTTAAAAATTCTTTTGTTAAATATTTTCTTCATAATATTATTTTCACCTTCGTTCCAATATGCTTCAGAACTAGAGTGTATCCTCCTATGCATGGGACTTTCTATTCATTACGTTTTCAATTAAAATTAATTGCATTCATTTTTGTAAAAATTTATATGAAACTAAAAATAGAAAATATTACTCAAACTATAAGAGAATGTGTTGAATATAATTAAAATCTATTAAATAAAATCAAATAAAATAAATTTGCCGCACACTGATATGTTATCAATCTTTATTGAATTATTGAATGTGTAAATGGAAAGAGTAATAGGGTGTATGACCACAATACAATTAGGGCCACACACTTCTACAAAACTTATAAATGATCAATTGTTTGATAAAGCACCGATATACCGGGAGTATGCGTTATTTTATTTATTTTTCATTTCAATTCAGTTTTACTGATGGCATTTTATTACTAAAGCCAATTAAGTTTTATAAAAAAATCTAAGTAAATTCTAAAATTTAATTTTTTTGGTTCTTTTATTGCAAACGCGAGTTTGTAATAAATTGTCATTATGCGTGGAATCAAAAAGATAATAAAAACTATTGTTTAGGAACAGAAACAATAAAGAAATTTTGTTAAAAATTTTAGTTGAGCATTATTTAGTTGAGTCATTCATTATTAATTCATATTATGCCCAATGAAGGGAGCTGCTAAAAACTTATTGTACACATAATTTGATAGCTTCAGAAATGATGGGAAGATCTTCTTCTCTATCGAGTGTATGCAGTGTAACGAGAATATGTAATCAAAATAGAACACATATTTGGTCCCACATACTATTTTTAGAATATCTTAAGAATTGTAGGGTACAGCTGGGGGAAGAGAATATCTCATCCAGATTACCAAAACAATTGGTTGTAAACAAGATTTCAAGGAAAAGAAACAGCCGTGTCTAAAATGTCAAAGGAAGCACATCAAAATTGGTTATATCTAGGAATCCAAACTTATGCTTGACCGACATTCTAAATTCGATTATTGAATGCAGTTAGTGCGGAAACGGGAAAATATAAGCAACGGAATGGGACGTGGAATAGACGAAATGGGTTAACTTCATACAAACAATGGACAAGTTAAGGCGGAAACGGGATAGACCGATGCGGCAACGGTAAGGTTAGTGAGTCGCTTCAATTAATTTGAAAATAAAACGAAGCAAAAGCGGATTGCAATGTAAAGGAAAAAGCAATAAATGTGTTTGACTGTACCAAAAATAAGTGAAAAATGAATGCATAAAAGGTCAGCATCAGCTTCAAGCGCAAAGGCAGCGACGTTTGGGAATAAGGCAATTGAAGTTTGGGAATAACTTCCTTTTATTACGGCAAATAGAAACACACTGCTTTTCTTCTTTCCTTCCTTGCTGGCTTAACTAAGCACACGCCTTCGTATTCGAGTAGATAAGATGCGCAACTATTAAGTCAAGGTAGAGCTTTCTTTAGTCGCAGCTATAGTGAGTGATCAGTCATACCACCTATCGATTGGGCTCATAGGCCCATAGGGCAGTAGGCTTACGACTACCATTTATCTATTTTCTCTTTTTTCTGGTAGTCACGGTATTACGCGAATAGTGGACACCTCCTGTATGATTGGGTCACATTAAAAAAAAAGCAGGTCCAAGAGAATGTCTATTGTTTTCTGAAAATGAATGCGTAAAACTATATCCTTCCAAATTACAATCCTTTGATATGAGTGATGCGAAATAAAATTTGTTTTCCCGTGATAAAGTATACTAGACGTGTTAAGTGCGTACCTTATACAAATTATAACAAACGTAAATAAACGTAAATATCCAGACAGAGTATAAAAAATTATGCTTTCAGTTGTCCCAAGCTATAGCATACATTATTCAAATATTCAATGAAAATTAAAAGATGAGCACTTTCATCTATAGAAAACTACATCAACAGGAGATTAATACGTCATTTTTTTATACTGAAAAATTTTAAATTAAAACACTCAACCTAAGGAAATCAGTTGCATTTCTAGAAACTGTATTTATCTTAAACCCTAATGCCTTCTCAACTATATCCAAGTAATCCATCAAAATTTTAATTTTTTCTGCATAACCAATGTTTTAAAAAAATCCTCCGTATCTATCTTGTGTGAAATCAATTTCACGCGATTATGATAATATCCGATTGTTTAGCACTGTGAGACAAGTCTACACATGACATAAGTGGATTATTCTTTTTCAGATGCCAATATTGAATTGGATTGGAACGGATGGAAGGATGAGGGTACGGATGTATTTTATTTTTAATTTATGAAATTTTAATTTTAGGCCTAATCCAGTTGGTTTGCAACTTCATCTTTTTGCATTTGGCCAAAACCAAGGGCACTCCACGTCAAACTTCCGGAAAGACATTTCGATTTTTTTCCGAAAATAGTGGTAATAAAAAATTATATTCACTTTCTGGAGTTTTTGAATATTACAGAAGAAATGGAAAAATTACTAAGCCCTTAATATGTGTTGGAATTTTTGCTCACGGTATTTACTGATCAGGGACTTGTTGTTTTTTTTTCACTCTTCACATTTACGATTTTCTCACGTTCAAGCATGCGATACTTGAAACAAGGAGAAATATATTTGAATAGCTGTTATTGTCGACACCTAAGAAGATATTATCTGTACATTGGCTTGGGCCTGATGTGCGGCAATACCTATATATAGATAACAAAGAAAATATTAAAAAACCAAAACCTTGAAATTCTCTTTAATTGAAATAAAAGCCAACAAACGTAAAATCAATGCCTCAGCATCGGGCTGCAAAAACAAGAAAGTAGCAAAAATTCCCTTAGTACCCCCTTAACAAGTTTGCTGGCTGTGTCGTATAAACATTTTCGTCGTTATCGTCGTATAATGATAAAAGCATTATACGTATTTGCTATGCAACGTAATCGTTTACCGAAAATATGCAGTACATACTGTAAGGTTTATAAGAAATACCCAAATCGTTTTCCTGTGTCTGGTATAATATTAAAAGCCGCAAAGGAAAACTGTAACATTCTAAATGTTCAGACGAAGAAGTCTTCACATAATTCGTTTACGTACAATATTTTGTTTTTATTTTGCGATTTCCAAGCCCTGCTAACGTGGTGATAAAAGCAAAACAAAACAAAAAATCGAAAAAAGCAATTCTGTTACTCTGGTTTAGTTTGCTTGCTTGCTTGCTTGCTTGTCTGTCTGTCTGTCTGTCTGTCTGTCTATCTATCTGTCTGTATTCCTCTCCATTCTCTGTGCGGTTGTTCACATAAATTTGTGCACAACCATAATCCATACGAACAACATAAACTGTGCAACTTTGATACATGTGAACATGAGAATGCAAGCAACACGCAGTCACTCAGGCAGACAGTCAGGCACGCAGCTTTGGTCAACAATAACACCTACCTACATAAATAGTATACAACCGTACATACATCGTATACGAATGCGTACAAGCACTCGTACATCAGCAGAAGCTAACTTCATCCTTAGATATATATATATATTTATATATATATATATATATATGTATATGTATATATATGCATATATGCATGCATAGGAGGTAATGTAAAGTTCATGGACCGTGAAATGAGGTTATGTTGTTACATGTTTTTTCGGGTGATTTATGAAGAGCAATTTTAATGACATTTTTGTACATTTTTGAAGCGTAACATTCAATGGTATGCATTTGTATGATGGCATAAAAGAAAGTGCAAAACGAAAAACCAATAAAAGAAAAAGGCGAACAATCGGAACAGAGATTAAGTAACATACAAAATATTTAAGGTGACCGACCACAAGCACATAAGTTAGAATTACTTCTTTTTTTTTAGTTTCTTGATAGCTATTTTTCCTGCTCCACACCAAAAAAGGAATAATACGAACCAAAAATAAGACAACGTTGGTGAGGTGTTTTGTTGGTTTATGTTAAGCACGTCGGATATTTTATTCTCATGCATTTACTATAGATGTACACGAGTTTATCTATCGTTTTTTCAGTCAAGTCATGCTTATGCAGAAAACTAAAGAAGCATAGCACTACCAACCAGCCGCACCTTTATGCTTATGCGAGTGCGAATATATATCACACTTATCTCACACACGACAAGCAAAAAAAAGCAACCATCATTTATACCTGGGATTTGCTATGTCCATTCACAGTCAAAGTTTGTTTACTTTAACTGTTTATCCATCAGTCTGTCTATCAGCCCGTAATGTCTGAGGGCATCAGTTGCTAGATTATAGCAAATAAAACGAGAATAATTTGATTTGCACAAAATTTACAAAATAGTGATAAAAAAAAAATTTTATATTGATTTTGATTTCAAAATAAAATCATTTTTGGCTAAATTTATTTACATGTATTTTCTTTTTCTGCTTTTATAAAGCAAACTGGGGTTAATGGTTAACGTACTTTAACACACAATGGCATGATATTGCTATGTAATAATTTCAGAAAATGATGGAAATTAATAAAGGTACACAAGGAGTAAGCTTAGAAGTAGCAAATAATGATTAAACATTGAAATTATTCCCAAATTAATAAAAAAATTGATTTCATTGAAGTGTACACTCTGTGGGAGACTGTAGACCAACGTGAAGCGGGAGGTTTTAATAGCTAGGCTAAAAACTATATACGGAGCTGAGAATACAGCGCAATGGGAAGTTAAACCATAATCGATAATTAATCTTTGCAATGTCGTAAACAACGAAGGGATTAATCCCAGTTTAACCATTGAATCATTAATACAGGATCTGCAATATACAAACGGCTGAACCAACACAAAATTTTATTTACTATAAGGTCTGGTTTAGTCGATAGGTTCCAAAATTATACATGCTTTGAAGGTGCTCCCCTTTTAAAAATCATAGGCCTAAAGGCTTATAAAAAAAGTCTATAAAAACAAACGAGAAATATATTGAAGTTTAAACCGTAATTGCCAGCTTAACCTCCGATTATACTCTTGCTAGGAGCTATCGCAATGATTCGACGTGTGTATCCTTTGGAAAGACTAGCATGGAAAAATGCAGTTGGAGGTGAAATGATACTACGAGACATTGAAGAAATCAAATGTGATGAAAGAACTTTTTGAAAAGGAAAGCAAACGAAGCATAGAAAGAGAAACTCTTTAGACCGTAGTTCTATTAGCAGATTTCGATCTCTTGACTCAATTTTCAACTGCTCAGCATAGAGAAATATTACATTTCATGTTAATACGACTTTTAATTGATAACCATAAAATTCAAAATAGCAAAGTATGTGCATTGTTTGACAGCTTACATGAGCCACATGAAGCTCGCTGGAAAGCGACAGGCTGGCAGCATGCATAAGTACAGGAAAATTGCAGAAAGAAAATTGTATATAAATTTGGCAGCCATCTTGAAAACTTGATGAAGAATCTATGAAACAAAAAACTTTTTTCTTTTTCTTATTTTTTTCGTGTTCAAAATGATTCGAGTCTTTCTCTCTCTCATCGAACTATTCGACTATGAAATATCGGAAAAGCCTTCATTTACTTAGGAAAATTTAGCTTTAATTTCCATTTATAATGAAAGCCAAGCTTGTTACAAGCAGAAGGTTAAAATGTCTAAAAGGTCTGTCATGAATCCAATTAAGATGGTTTCAATAAACATCAATATCCAAAAATAAATTTCAAACAACCTAAAACGTAACAAGCGTTAGATCAATTCAATCTTAATTTTATTTTTACTTACACTGAAATAATAATTTCACTGAAATTGAACATACCTGCAACGAAAGACAGTTGAAAGAAAAAATGTTATTAAAAAAATCTCGTACATTAAAAACAAACATATCTCCTAATAAATCCTTGCAAATATATTTCTTATAAATCATCTTACAAACGCAAGTTCATACTAAGTTGGTCTGCATTTTATTATCTTAACCATCGGTATTAAATTGTGATTAGCTATGGCGAGGGTAAGAATTATCTGTCATTTACGAGTCTTGACAAGGAAAGTTGATCCGAAAATAAAATCAAAAAATTAAACTAAAATGCATAATACGCACAATTGGTTGCCATGAGAAAAATTTCCAATTCGGGCCCGCAAGCAATGTCGCATAAGTCACGCTAAGAGCGTTATTTTTCTATGGCGCTGCCATTTCAAAATTTAATTTTCAACTCGAATTTGGTAAGCATGCCACTAATTCCAAATTAGTTCTAGCAAGTGAGATCACCTTATGCACATATGGGAAAGGGGGCTTTTTACTTTTAACCATCAGATATACACTCGGATGCTACTTGAATTTTAAGTGCATGCAAATAGAATTTTTTCGTCATTCATTGGTTTCTCATGCAGTTCTTTAGTTCGTCATAAAATAGTTGCCATTTATTTAAACGACAGCCAAATAAGGCGGTGAGTAAAGCTTATTGAAAGATATCGTAGAGAGAGAAGACCAGCTTAGGCTGATCAACTTGATCACATTAATTCCAACTTCTGTAACCAACTAATCAGACTTATGATCTGTAATATCTGTATAAAAAATAAAAAAGAAAATAAAAATATTTCTTGATGGCCATGAAGGAAACGCGCTTATATTCGCAGTTGTCGATGATGCCCATTTGAAAATGCGTAACAAACAGATATGTCCAGCAAAAGTAATGTTCGCACTTAATGGAATAATGTCAGTTTTGTGTTTTATAGCTTTCTTGCTATTTCAAGTACGAGACAGAAACAGATAAACATTGCTTTCGTTAAGACTTTTTATTGAAGACGTTCGCATATATGTCTATACGAAAAATTGCTGTACTTATATTTTCAATTTTCAATACATTTTAGCTTTTAACAGATTTGGATGATGTGCAAAAAGAACAAAATTTATACACACACGGAATTGATCAAGTTATATGCGACTATTAAGTATCCACCACAGCGGAGAGAGTGTAAAAATCTGTTAGTTTCTTGCTTACTTTACCCTCAATCGTAAGATACTTTGAATAAAATCATGAAATCATCGCGAGGTTATCCAATATTTTTAATGATTTAGAACTTAGATACGCTACTCTCATCAATTGATTTATAAGGCGACATTATTTTCTGATTTAAGGTCAGAGTCGATACACCGATGCCCGAATACTTGTTGTTAAGGTTTGCGAAACAATGGAAAAATAAATATGTGTAGCTGAATAAGAGTTCAGCGCAAATGTCAAAATTGATCCTTATATTCTTGTACCCATCAACGAAGAGTCGAACTCGTTGACCAGGCGATGCAATATATTTGTTCTTAGAAAATAATAGCTTCAAAGTTTGCCTAACCACAGCAGAATGTTCGGCCATAGTCTCCTTTCCACCTCCTACAGAACAGATTTAGAAATAAGCATTGTACATGTCCATAAGTGCGGTACTTACACAAGTAAAGAGATTATGAGAATTTTTAAGCATATTTCTGTAAGCCAGGATCTACAGGAAAAACACATTTAAAATAAAAGCAAATGCTTTGATGTTTGTAAAAATTAATCTCGAAGGAAACAAACAGACCAAATGCGTCCTGGAACAAAAAAGTTCTTTAGCAAACCTAAATAAGAAGAAAATCGGCATCACACTTTTTGTGTACATTCTCTCAGCTTTAAAAGTCAAATTGAAATGTTCTTCTACCCAGTTCTACCCAGTTTCATATTTCTAGAAATGAGAAGNTATTTCTAGAAATGAGAAGAAAATCGACTTTTTGTGTACATTCTCTCAGCTTCAAAAGTCCAACTTTAATAAATTGAAATGCTCTTCTACCCAGTTCTACCCAGTTTCATATTTTTAGAAATGAACTTTGATGTCTCCTAGCTTTTTATTCTTTTGTCAAAGATTTCTTATTCTATATGCAAATTCAAATCTTGACAACTGTATCTGCGAAAGCTATTTTATTGGGTTCACTTGACATCGCTACCGAATGAATATTGCGAGATTGAACTGATTTCATACCTCTTTGCTCAGGCAGCATAGTAGACGTCGTCATAGAGAAGATGGGACAGTAGCCGATTGTGACCAATTGATTTGTGATCGTGCGCACGGTAAAGCTATACCTACGTGAACTTATATCGCATCGCTCTACTTGTAGCAAGACTAGCGGTTAAGAGACTACAACGAACACATATTTAACATGGCTTCGATTCGTTATAACCAATCACAAAGTAATATTTCCCGAAATCTTGCAAATAAATTTTGAGTTAAATTAAACTCAGCTCTGCGTGAAAATCTTTGCAAATAAATTACCTCAAGGTTGCTTGAACAAACCAATCAAGGTCTAAACTCTTAGAGGATGTATATGTAAGAGCTTATCGCGCGATTAGAGGAAAAAAGTGAATCAATTTTTTGGAAAACTATTATTAAATATTTGATTTTTGGAATATAAAATTTCCAAATATTTTGTCTACAATGACGTAATACAAAGAGTAAAATAAAACTCAAATAAACAGCCCGAAGCGGAAATATTTTAATAACAGACGAATCTAGACAGATATTCCTTTGGTTTTTTTTCTTTTTTTTTTTTGTGTTTCATTAGCAAGTAATATAATTAATATTAAAATTCCAATTGAACTTTTCCACCACATTGTGGCGGCACATGGACATCTCTTTTTATTATATTTCGAAATATCAATAATGTCAAAATTCTGTCAGCGGCAAGCTTAACATGTATAATAACTTTGCACTTGTTGTAGTACGCCCACCCATCCATTTTGAGCAACAACAAACAGAATTTCTATCAATTCTGAAAATTTCTCTATGCGTCTATAAAGTTTTCAATAAAAGCCGTGTAACGCCAACAATAAATACAAAACCTATAATCAAACATTTACACACACGTTAACAAATATGTAGCAAATCAGTACCAAGTAGAAAGTTTTTCCTGCAAGCCTGTATGCATGCGCCAGTAACAATATGAATTTTTGTAGCAATATACCTTCAATAGTACGTTCATGTACGAATTGACAACTACTGCCACCGTTAACGCTACAATTTACTGAAATTGTAAATGAATACAATTTGACTGTAGGCGCTTAAGAGCAAGCAATTCTTTGCTTGAACAATTGCGCAGGCACTGAAAGCCATTGCCGTTTGTGGCAATGGTTGTTGTTGGTGCCGTTACTGTTCCTGTTGTAGATGTCTGTCTAGACTGTTGGATATAAAGCGCGCCGAACACATGATGCAAGTTGCTCGACGATAGTACGAATATACATATTTACAAACCGACATATGTAAGCATACAGACATCGCCTATACTGCATGGAACACTGGTGTTTTGTTAAAAGCATTATGTCCGAAAAATATCGAGCCTCTTATCTTTTGGCCATTAAATCGTATAAAATTTAACAGTTCAAAGTCCCCGGTCGCGGTGCAAGGAGCAAATACACTTTTTGGAAAAATCTGGATCGGACGCCAAGAAATCTATGATGAGCACTTGTTGAGGTGAACTAAGAACTGCCTGTGCTAAGGGTTGCAGAAATACTGATCGATAATACTTATGCCAATTGTATGTAGACAAACTTGTCGGCAAACAGAATGCCGCGCCTCATGTCAATAAGGCCGGATTGTATATATCCGGAATAATCTGTCAGAAAGTAATAGAACACAGCTTCGAAAGTTGTAATGCATCCATCCTATGAGCTAATTGTCCCGATATCGTAGTTTATATCACTTTTAACCTTAAGCGGGGAATATCTCTAAACATCAGAAGACTCAACTTTTTGACGAAAAATTCCAAACATTCTATAGAATAGGACGTTGCCGACAAAAGGCAGCAAGTCTCTGAGCGAAGAAGGAGCTATACGCTCCTCACGTTATTTTTCATCTTAACATTGTTTTCCATGGGGTCAATACTTTTTAGGCAACGTACTTAACAATATACTAGACATATTACTGCCTATACATATATATTTACAAACAAGTAAATGTGGCTGCACAACACAATATTACATGTCAAGAATTTGTAATTTTGACAGCAGAACTCAATGAATCAGTCAACGAGTTGCAGGCAACAACTTTGGCAGCAGCGAACTTTTGCATTCCGTATAATTCTTTATGCCGCGGTAGTTAGTTTGACAGTTTCATGAGAGCGAAATTAATAAAAATTGATCGATTACATACGAATGGGAAATAAATCGTTAAGAAGAGGAAGAAAATTATTAAATAAAACATTGCTTACTACTTGCTGCTAGCTTTGCGTTATCTCTCTTCCACAAATATTTTTGCAACTAATGCTACTTATGTAACATTCAATAGCTTTATGCCGTTATGTCAAGTATTTGTTTATCCTTAGCTGATCCTTAGTAAAAATTCAGTTATGAGAAAAAATATCTTTTGTGCATAAAAAGATGTGTTAATCTATACAAAGCATCGAAGTACGTACTTTCCACTCCATAAGCAACACACTTTTCAAAATGTGCTTGAACTTCAAGTATTCCTTTTTTTTTCTTTTCCCATCCAATCAACTATATTATGATGGCGGGTAAATCAACGCGTCAGCGACATCAACATCGACTGTCAATGCCATGAAACATTATTATCATAGCCATTATTATCCGTTTGCTATTTAGTGATATTTTACTTCATTTTATATTCTTATCGTCGTCCTCATCGCCGTTATTAAGCTGGATTTTTTTTTTATACCACTTGCAACTTGTAAATGTGTTGTTGACAAAATTTTATACAAAAACAAAAAACGAAATAACGAAACACAGTTTTCGGTTTCATTTGAGTATCATTGGATAATACTCTTCTTCACACTTACCGTCCAAAAGGTTGTGCTTCGCAAAATTAGTGAACAACTTGCTTAGGTGATATAACGTAAAATGATGGCGCCCGTAATTTAATCTCAGCGATGTAAGTAATAGTGTGTTGAAAACATAGGTATTTATGTTCATCTGAAAATGGAATTTTTTTGCTAATTGGCAATCAGCTATACAAACATGAGAATAACATGAGCGATAATATTTGGATTATGGTAAACTCATTTATCCGACCGCGGAGCTCGTGCCGGAGACTTTATAAAATTTATAAAGATTCTATGTAATCGAAATAATCACATTTGTACACACACATTTGCGCACACTTCACAGCCACGGATAGCTAGATAAAAAACTGGAAATTGAACAACACGCTCGTAAGTGCGCAAATGAAATTTGGAAAGGGGTGCGATTTACTGTGAAAACCCACCCAAGTCTCTTACAAGCTGAAGTAACTGAAAAGAATCAACGATTCCAAATTTGTAAACTGTACATGGCATAAATGATTTGTTAATCCGATGGGGACATTTGAACTACGATGCCATGGACTTCTCTCATTTACAACAACAACCCTTGCAATTTTTAAGATATACATTAGCGTTTTTATTTTTCATTGTTTTCATTGTTGTTATTATAGCTTTCTTAGAATAAGGAAATGAATCCTTTGACTAGAAGGAAGAAAATCGAGCATTAGTAAAACATAGGCTTTGGGGTCTATTTTGGAAAAGAAAATGGATAGATTGTTAGGGGACTAGAGAAGAAGATAGCTTAAGGATTCATTAATGTGCTTACACTAAACCTTAAAAAAATTCAACTCGATACCGATATAATAATCAGTCCCGGTACTTTTTTATATATTACGTCGTATAAAAAGTCTTTGCGGTTTTTTCCGCGGGGTGATGTTAATACCTATAGATCGGACAACATTCACCTGAATGTCTTAAATAGACATGTGCTACAAAGATGACATTTCGGCTAAACATTTTTTGCGACGATAATTTTCTAATTTGTATTGATTTGAAAATGGATGAAATATCTGCAGAAATACGCTATGTCATGCCTTTTTATTATAAAAAAGCTAAAACGTACAAAAAGATGCCGAAAATTTGTGAAGTGTACAGTGGCAATGCTGTTACTGAACGAAAGATTAAGGAGTGGTTTGCTTGATACTGTCACGGAAATTTCAATGGCAAAGACGCATTTCGCTCTAGTCGAGAAAGTAGATGAAATTTTGCAACTGGTGGAGCTGTAAGGAATAGGGGAGGCACTACACATCATCCACATGACGGTTTGGAATCATTTTGGATCTTTAGGATCTAAAGAACTGTATCCTCAGCGATAGACACTTATTCATAGTTCCCGGTCGACAAGCAATGCCCAGCTTATTCTCTTCATAACGTCCTTATTGCAGTGTTACTCGTTGCGGGAAAGAGCGGCCGCAGTCAATAGTTTCACCAGTTTTACTGAGATCTATGAAATACTTATGGCTTCGGTTGAATCATCTTTTGTAAGGTTGTAATGGATGTCATGACAACTAGCAAATATTGTACTTCCTTACGGATTTCTTCAGCAATAGCACTTTTGTAGTTATTACTAGGCTTTGAAACCATTTCGGAGACATCTTGTATTACAAATTAACACAAGTACACCTGTCCAAGCCAAACGACTAAAAAAAATTAACAAAAGAAACAATACTTTCACAAACAATACATTGGATAGACAATCAATGAGATCGATGGAAGATTAATTATAAGAAATTTGAAGGCTAGCCCCACCCAACTTTCTTACTGTCTTAAAGTCCGTGCAAGAGACACTGCAATAGAAATTAAATAACTGGCCGATATTGTAGCTTAGCGACCACCAACGAAAGCACGTCGTCAAGCCTGACGAACCCAAAAATTAGACCAGAAAATATTCACTCGTTAGTTAAATTTTAGAGTGCATTACATTTTAAATTACATCACATTACGCACTTTAGCATAATTCCATGGGATTTTTTTTTTTTATTTATTTATTTTTTGTTTTTTTTGTGTTACGAATTCGATTTTGCATTTAAATTAAATTGAAAGCTACAAATTATACACACACGATTTCTAAATTTAATAAATGTCACTATTCAATCATAATTCGGTTCAGTTTTTATGCTTTTTTCGTTTACTTATCGCAGGTTGTCAGTTTTGCGCGCTGTCAAAGCCAATTAAAAAATCACCAGTTTGCATACAATTTGTTTTATGTATAGCAACTAACAAGTCAAGCATCAACCAAAATAAATGGCAAACAAAACAATCATATGTAGAAATATTGCACAAAACACGAACACATAATACGAAAAATAAAAATGAAAAAAACAAAACAAACAAAAAACAAAAAATTACTATAAATTGTTGGCCAAAAAACAAAAAAAAAAAAAAAAACAAATGACAAAAGCGCAAAACACAAAACCAACAGGAGATAGACAGTAAATAGCGGTGTTTGTTTATTAAATAAGAAAATTGCTGACAGTAGTTGTGTGTGTGTAAAGGAGGATTTTAAATTCTATCGGAATATTCAATGCGTGTGGATCAAGGAGAAAATTCCTCTTTCACAAGCGTATACAGACAATTTAATGCTTCAAACAACAACAACGTTAATAAAGCATACGGCAAATTTTGAAATTCTTTTTAAACAAACGCAATTCGAGCTCCCATTTATCGGAAATGATTGAATTATGCTTTTACGGTTGCATTGATAAATGTAAAAGTCATTAAGGTAACCTTAGCAATTTAGTGTTGAAAATTATTGTTTGAACTCTTAACTCCGCTGCGCGCAGTTAACGCAGTAAATATTTTAACATTAACAACAATATTTGTTTTTAAATTTATGAACATGTTGATATGACGTATGTACTACATGTGTCTGCTCCCGTATGTTATGTAAATTATGAACAATGCGAACTTTTTAATCTCATCCTCTTCTTTGCGGTCGATTAATTTTGCCTTTCTCTTTGTAACAACAACCATGAACAGACGTCGCAAAAGACCTTTAAAGCAAATTTCACGATTGTCTAACAAATATTAAGCCAGCAGAAGATTAAAGGATACATGACTTGTACTCGAGTTATACTAAGTTTGTGTGGATATACACAACAACCGAAAAGACCTGAGACAGAATCAACTTATATTATACTAAATTATTCGCAATCATTTATGAAGCGATCTAAGCATTCGCCTGCTCCTAAGCTAAGTTTCCATTTATTTTCTTTACTCAAACTACAGCTCACGACTTCCCAGAGATTTCAACGAAATTTGATACATTAATATACATTACCTCAACGCTATTAAAAATGGATTGTATCGGACCATTTTTATGGTCTCCCTTCGTTCCTCCAAAGGAGCTCGTATAACGCAATACAAGGTTCACTTTGTAGTGTTCTATGGTGAAAATTAGTCCACAAAATAATTATTTACTATACACACTTTTTGGTTTAGGTCCACATTTTGAATCTCTGCCCACATAGGGGGGGTTATGAAAAAAATATCTTTATACGATAATAGAGTAAAGAAAATGATCTCTACCAAATTTGTATCCTACAGCTTCTCTTTTCGAAAAATTCGAAGGCTTTTCGATAGCAGTATACTGCAGTATATTGCAGTTTTGTAATTGTAAGTAAAAGCGGCTTTGGCACGGAATTATCTATACATGACATTTAGGATGCCGTCTATCTGAGATGGAAGGACTACACATTTAAAGAAAGCCGCCCGGATACGCAATGAAGAAGTCGTTCGACTTTTTGTATGCTTGAACAACGAAATCGTGGCAAAAAACAATTCCAAATTTGGCTGACTTTTTGCCGCGATTTCAAAGGCTGTAAGCAATTGGCACATACGACGACTCGCACTAGCCGTCGATTTAAAATTTAAACCGCAAGTATAGAGAATGAAGGAAAAATTCGCATCAACTATAGTCTCAATCGGTGCTTTGAGTCGACTAAATATTATAAAGTTTATTTATGCCTACTCGAAGTGCAGCCTGTACACGGTGCGTCCTGAAATACACATACATTTTATTTAATTTTCGTTACAATAAATTTGTTTTGATTTTTTGTTTCTGTCAGAATGGCAGTTAAATGTTACAATAACAAAATGTAAAAGCAAAGAAAAAAAAAAAATTTATATAAATAATGGCATATGTAAACACAACAACGCCAATAACAATACTTACAGCGGCTACCGATGGTTTATTCAGTGTACCATGTTCACAACAGTGAATTATAAATTTACAAAAAAAATTTACAAAAAATAAAAAAAAACTTGCTTAAGGGAAGTAACGTTAGCTTTATTCGAATTTTGCATGCCCGTCATTTAAAAGTTTTTTTTTTTTACAAAGAAGTGAACTTTTCGTAAAGAAATGGCTTGCACGACACGAAAATTAATTAAAAAACAAAAAAAATGGATTATAACTAACTAAATATAATTAATAATTTTTTCTCTCTACTATTTTTATACAATCTTTTGTAGACAAATTGGGCGCATCATGCGTGCGAACTAAGGTCCATCTTTGTGCTTTACCGCGTACAAAAGAGTGATTGAAGCGTAGGCTTAAGGCGAAAACTGTTCGTAGTTTCAAATCGTTTATTCGTATTTCTAGTACGTTTATATGAGCGCCCGAAAAACATATCCTCCGCACAAAATTTCAATTACTGTGTTCAGACTTGACACAACCAAAGCGATTTAGAAGCTTAAATGTTAAGCGTGTTTGATATAGTTTTGTAATAAGGATATGAAAAGGGAAAGAGAAAGAGAGAGAGAGGGAGAGGGAGAAAGAGGCATATGTTTCAAATGTTAGGTTAAGAGAATTTCCTTGATGCTAAACGCAATTCAGAAAGCTGCACGTACATACAAAGTTAATGAGCACCTCGAGATGCTGTAAAAAATGCTAAAATTATTACGACCTCGAGCCCTTGTTTATGACTATAATAAATAAAAAACTGAACTATTACATAAATTGCCTGCAATTAATGACAAGTGATGTAAAACAAAAAAAAAAAAAAAGGACAAACACTTTTTACTTATACGTGCATTTGCATGCATATGCACAGGACATAAGTTCTTCCATAATCAACAGAGTAAACATTTCATAAATGGTGCGCGGTTCAACAATTTTGTGATTTATTTACATTATTGTAAAAACATTTCTTTTGTTAACTGTTTTTTTTTTTTTTTTTAACCAATTTTATATGTGCAAAAATCTAATTAATTAATTGAATAAATAATAAATGTAGTTGAAAAAATGTTGTTGTTCTTAAACCTCATTGAAAGTTTTACATAAATGTATTTATTCCCGCATGACATCGCTCAATAGAAAATGAAAAATGATGCGCATTAAAATATAATGTGCAACCTTAGACTGATACAAATGGACATAACGGAGCATTACCGCCATTTTGTTAACATTCCGAGTTACGGCTTTAACATACAAAAATCTATGAATTTTTAGGATAAATTTACTGAATAATCTGGTTTGCAGCTTTTAGGTTCGAGTTTAAAATTCCTTCAATCCTCACCACTTTTTCTTCGATCTACAAATTTTAGTTAGACAACTGTACTCCAACATCATTTTAGAGTTCTCACGCTTGTCTATGAGGGAGGATTTTAAAGTATAATCGGTGCAAGCTCACTACATCATTGCTGTGGCACTAATTGGTCTATGAATTTTATATAAATTTGTTCCATAATCTTTTTTTGTACTTCTAGTTTTGAACTTTCCGGTATAATTCTCCCTCCCTATGATTTATTCCTTATTCCTTGTGGAAGTCACCGGTTTTAACCGATTTTCACCTGTCATGCATAAAGTTTACATAAATTAATTCCAGAATCCTTTTAGATTCCCAAAGTTGATCCTTGAGGCAAAACTTTTCATGCCCTGTGAAAATCACGGATGTGCTAATTTTCAATCCTCATAAATTATTGTCTATTCTCTATAGAAATCACCGATCGGCTGTCGCATAACAGTAAAGATAAGGGTCGCGACGATTAAGAAATCAACGGTCGGTTGTCGCATAACCGTGAAGATAAGAGTCGCGACGACCAAGTCTGTCTTCACGGCTCAAATCCCGTTGCGCTGGAGCATACTTCCTCATCAATTATTCCGCATTCTCTATAAAAATCATCGATCGGTTGTCGCAGCACACAGCCACTAAGTTGTGGCCGTATCCCCTATCTCTAGTTTCCGACATCCCTTTGAGCACAATTGTCTTGTTGTGACATAATGACATGTTTTTGCATAAAGATGCACCTTTCACGAGAGCCGTTATAAGGAACGTGCTCCAACATGGGCATTAGCTTTTATAAACCTTCGTAACTTTTCAGCCTTATCCCTATCACTCTTTACATGTTACCTTACAAAAGGTTTATTTTATATGGGATGGAGTCCAATTATTCTTTATGGCAAAAAACCAATTGTCGTTAAAAAATTTAAAAAACAAAAAAACAAAGACTTTATTTTCGTAGAAAGTGAGAATTTATTCGATCCATATAATAAAACAACAAACACTATTACTCAGCGATTTTTGTCGAGCAACTTTAAATATTTCAAATTTTTTTCCTATAACGGCTATGACGAATCGTTGGTTAAAAAAGATTCGCAATCTATCGGTAAAATAAAAAGCGGCCATCTCTTAAATCCTTCATATACCTTACGCCACATACACACATGGGTGTAAGGGAAACGGAAAATAGAACCTCGAAATTGGTTGGAATTGGTTGAAAACCTTAAAATTCTTTTACAAATTCTACAAACTAACCAACTATTACGACCAATTACTTTGTGCGATAAAAGTTCCAGCAATCAAAGGCAATCGATCAATTTTTTTTTCACGTTACACATGTCACAGTTTATTTTGCATGTGGCATGCTTGATACAGTTACGCCTATTTTATGCTTTCAAAGGGAAAATAACTAAATTACGTATTTCTCTTCTCTCTTCTCTCTTCTAACAATCAAATCAGCCAGCCACAGTGTAATAAAAGTTTTTCGTATATTTTTGTAACGAGAAACACGCCTATACATAAATTATCCTTTGCATGAATAATACGAAAGTAAAATTAATGTAATGGGAAAGTTATAACATGTGTCTGACATATCATGCAGCACTTATGACTATTTGCAGAAATATGATGAAATGGTTAACAATTTTTTTGTACTCAACGTTCCTTTTTTTTGTTTTTTTGTTTTTTGTTTGTAATTTCGTTTAGTTCGTTTAACTTTGTTAATTAGAACGTTACGATGTATTTAAAGCAAAGACTTTTACTTTTTATTAACATTGAATTTCCTTGGCATTGGAGATGGCTACGCCTGTAACAAATATGTCCCGGCAAATGGATATAATTAAATAAATGCCACTATGAATATGGTATTTTTTGCTTTGGGCAGGGTAAGGGGGATAGGGAGCAGAACGTAGACTACTTGGTTGAACACGTAGTCTCAATGTTTTATTACATTTTTGCGGCAAACTAAACCATATACCAGCTTCAATGTATTCTGCATTTACAAAACATCCCTCACATTGTCAAACCATTACCATCAACGGCAGATTAGTTTAGAAATATGTGACAAAACCAACGACAAAATTACATCATCACCATTACCATCATAGACAGAAAAAAAGAAAAACCTGTCAGCAACAATTTGTTGTTAAAATTCAACAACATAGCGTACGAGGAGGGGAAACGATGTTGTTTGTGTGATAAAAGACATTTCGTAGTTTATGTAAGGAAAAAATCGAACAAAAATTTTATATAATTTCTTACGGTTGATAGTAGTTTAAAAGCTTAGAGGCTTGAAAATTCATGTCTGCTAACTCTTATTACAAGCAGAAAAAAAAGTCAACATAAATTTCCTAAAAGATGCGCAAGAACTTAATAAGAGCTGTCTGCTACCACATCGATATCCTCCTTGGCTATTAAAGTCAACAAACGTGCTCCATTGCCTAAAACTTTTGTATTTTTGTATCAAACACTTTCAATCCATATTTTATGTAAAGTTTACTTTCCTTACCGCAGCCAATTCATACACGCGTAGTCTACATCATAAGAAAATATTTTTGCCTTAATCATAAAAGGTCTAACTTTACATAAGATTTGAAGTCGAAGGTTAGTTGATATTTTCTCTTTTTCTCACTTCATCCTGACTTTTGCACGTAAAAGTTTGCAAAAAAAAAAAAAAAAAAATAAGGAAAAAACTAAGACAACTTGAGCTCGTCATGTTTCTCACTTCTTTCACTTAAGGAAATGTGTAAAATTTCAACATTTCATCATCCATTAGGTTTAATGAGATTTGCACCTCAACTGGTATGAGAGAAGAAAATTTAATCTAAAAAGCATGAAAATTATAAAAAATAATCTTTAAATAACATAAAGTATTTTTTCCCAATGGAACGCGTGCCAATCGGCCTATGGAGAGAAAATTTGGAATAACATTTCCATTAGTTTTCTATGTAAGTTTATCGGCAACGTTTCGATGCTCCCATCCAAGCGTTACAGTAATCGTTCGATTATGAATATTGCAATGAGTAAATAACATGCAAACATCACTTTCCTAAGATCGTATGTAAAGTTGTTTAGGGAAACTCGTTGTGTGTGGAAAGTTTGTTGGAGTTTCATAAGAAAATCTCGTAATGTTTCCTAAAACTCATTTTGTACCTCTTTGTCTGTTTAAATATTTGTATCTTCGGGGGGACGCAAAGGTTTTTAAAAGCGCTTTAAAAGCAATTTTGCATAAAATAATTGCTAATCTTTCAGCAGAAGCACATAAACAGCCGCAAATGTTTTTTGACTTGTTTTGTTAAAAAACAGTCTCGACCGCGAACACCAAAATTGTCTTAATAGCAGAAACATCTCTTATCTATCTCTTCGCCATCATAGTTTAGTTTTTTATGCGGCCAGAACTTTATGGTTTTCAAAGAAGAGATGCGATCGATATTCGGATCTAGTCGATCTATTTTTTTTCCACCACCAACAAAGAAAGAAATTTCATATGAAGGACCCTTTCAGACCTTTTCAAAAATTTTCCAATGATATCTGTGACTTAGGCTACTCCCGTGATTTCAGTTGAAAGCATGTACAAGATCATGACTTCGTCATAGAAAAACTAGGAAAGTTAAGTATGAAAAAGTTATTATATTATTATTATTATTATTATTATTATTATTATTATTATTATTATTATTATTATTATTATTATTATTATTATTACGATTATTTAGACTAATGAAATAAATTCTTAAGATTAATTGAGAGTTAATAGAGGAGTAGTGCTGATGATAGTATTGCAGGTTCCATTCCATAATTTTCTCTTTAACTTCATTCGTAATGAGAGGTGCAGAAGGAGCAGACTTCGCCGCTCGATCAGATATGATATGACTTGGTATCCAAAGGATTTTAATGTTATCGCTGCGTGTTGTGATGATATTCTTTAATTTGTTGAAGTCAAAGAGTTTCGAATAGCTTTTAATACAGACAAACTGTCAGTGACAATGATAGTTTTGAGTTTGCCCTTACGAAAGAGCTCTGGTTTCGGTTGTCAAAGTTTAAGCACTTTCGCGAAGTATGTGATTAAGAAGAACCTGTCCTGAAGCATCTACCACGGCACAAGCAGGTGGCAGACCGTAGGACTTACAGTCGTCTATATATTGAAAAGATTCTAGCCGCCACTTTCCATAATGCGGATTTTCTCAGAAATTAAATTCTTGAGGATGTAATTTGGAGCGCACATAGAGAGCACAATTCACAACGCTCGCTGTGACCAGCTTCAGTATATACTCGAAAGACTGGTGCTTTATAAGGATCGTGTAAAACGCTGTCCTTATTGTCCTTTTCTTGGTCTTGAGAGTAGCTGTTATCTAAACAAGTTGTGATATTTGTCACATCTTTTTTGCTCTATTAACTATTCATAGCTATTTAAAATCTAAAAGTATTCTCATTACATATTATCTAAAATTGTAAATATATGCCATTTTTTTCCCACAAGAACTACATCAATATGTAAACGATATTTTCGGACATAGAGAATTATATATCATATATGTAAAAATAAAAAAGCAGTATTTTGGCAACCCAGGATTTCGATGGACAAAGTTGAAAATGGAGTAGCCTTAGACGTGCATCCCAACTGCGTACAGTTTCAAAGTGTTTCAAAGCCACTCGTAGTTTGTTCTCATTTTGGTGCCAAATCAAGTGTCAAGATCTAGCTTATATACCTTGTTCACACTAAACCCCAGTATCGGTATATTTTTATATATAGAATAATATATAAACACCTGTGTAACCATTTTTCCTTTGGGGAAAATTTTCAATTTAAATGCGTTTCATATGTCTATTATTCATTTTATGTAAATATATGCATTCATATTACAAATAGTATCTGTCGATAAGCAAATATGCAATACGAGCTTATATCCAGTGTGAATGCATGGGTGTGATGAAATTAGTGTTGCATTCGTAAATTGATTGAAAACCTCAAATATATGTAAAACACTAACAAATTATGGAAATTTGAGTAACATGGCACTTGACATAAAATTCTATAGGCAGAAGAGACGACTCCTTCACCGAGATGTATAAGTATGTCAACAATACGATATGTGCGCAGGCAAAAAAATGAAAAACGTTTTCAAATACATTTTATATTCAATATGCAAATGTACTTTTAAAAGCCCATTTATGTGTGTGTATGCACCTGTAATGTAAATTCAATCTATTACCTAAAATTTTATCAATTACGAATTTTCGACATTGACACACTAGCCGAAACTAACCAGAAGCAGAAGATACAAAGAAATAAAAATGATACCAAAAAATATAACAGAAAACTGAAATGTCAGTTTTTACCTTTTCAATGCACGTTTCATTTTTACTCAACTCAGTAACTCATTTGCTGTTCATTTGCTGACTCATACAAGTAGAAGGAGAGTATTTTACTTACTTTACCTCTGCAGACATTCGATTAAAGAAGGGTAGTGAAAAATCAGTGTAAACCGACTTTCCTACCGCTGGGTATATTTCCAAATCAAAACCAGCAAGAACATTATAGTCGGGTAAGACCGACTATTAGATACCCCGCACCCTTCCGATTAACACAAACAATAATTACTTTTCGTATTAGTATATCAGAGAGTATGGATTATTTTTATGTAAAGGCATACTTTTCATCAACATGCTCAAAACGCCAACTAATGTAGTGAAAATTTGGCAAACATAATTTACTTCTCAAAGGTTTTATTATTTTTCGGTTGCTTCCGGGATAAAAAACTACAAATTAAACTTTGTCGCTATATAAGCGTTTGCTTTGCATAGGAATGATGGAGTCTAAAAAATAGACCAATTTGAGCCAAATTTCCTGCAGTTAATGCACTATGGACCAATTTTCTTCATAGAATATTAAAAATTAGACCTTGTTGGCATATAAGGCTTCAACATTTGAAGAAAATCCTTGTATGGGGTGATGTTCAAAAAAATAGACCTACTCGATCCAATTTTGATACATTTTAGTTTTTTGCCAAAGTGCTCTTACGATTCCACTTTCATCATGAAATCAAAAATGAATCGTCTTTGCCGTATAAAGGCTTACTTTGTATTAGGACGCTTTTATGGGATGGGATCACAAAAA
Organism: Glossina austeni; assembly: GCA_000688735.1. Lineage (NCBI taxonomy): Eukaryota > Metazoa > Arthropoda > Insecta > Diptera > Glossinidae > Glossina > Glossina austeni. Next base: position 330,839 of record KK502594.1, read on the forward strand.
TAGACCAACGTTGTCTAAATTCGGTTAGGTTGATTGTTATGTTAAATTATTATTACGAGCCAATTTTCGCCAAGAAATATTGCAAATTATTTCTTTTTTACCACAAAGAGCTTCAGCTTTCGTAGGAACAATTCTATGGCAGAGATTCAAAAAATTGCCCAATTCGACTCAAACTTTTTCGCAGCAATCTAAAGTGCCGAAATACTCATATGGAACCTTTCCTTCACGATTTCTATGCTTTTTTTGCATAAAAACCTTTCAAATTAAGGCGTTATATGGGAAGTGAACGAAAACGTCAACCACGAAAGTATGAAGCGCTGTCAATAGCGTTTGTCCTTGGGCAAAAACATTAATATGGTTTACCAAACCTCATAAAAATATCTCAAAAGTTGCTATCTTCACTGAACTTCATTGAACTTAAGAATGAAAGACGAACAGACAAGCTTAAATCGATATAGAAGGTGATTGTGAATCTATCCGTATGGTAAAAAAGCTGGGTCTAACTTAAGTTCTTCTGGACGTTCCATATAAAGGCATAAACCTAATACACGCTTATACTAGAAGTGGTGTAGGTATGTTTTCTTTCCAAAATTCCTCGCTTACTTTTCAAGGCTCATGTAAATGTATAAAGCGTTCACTTTACATATCGCCAAATAGCTCCGCATTATTGCTAAAATACTCACGGGCGGAGCCTAAATGCTTTGGTTTAAAAAGAACGCAAGGTATATAACCCCCAGCCGTACTTTACCATTCCTTCACATATATATCGCAATTAGTTCGGCGGCAAAAACTCTTCATACGTATAATACGTTAGCAGAGCTGCCACACCATTTGGCTCAATAATTAGATAAAAAGAAATAAAATTTATTTAAAAAATATCACGCATACGATAATCAACGTTAAAAACATATATTTTTATAGCTTCCGAAGTTTTTTTTGTTCGCGTTTTTTTTCTTTTTTTTTTCATTCCATTAATTCAACATAAATATAAATAACAAGTAATCCATGTGACATTAATTACTAAAAACAGTTAAATTATATAAAAAAAAAAAATAAAAAAAAATAAAACTAAAAACCCTACAAAAGTGTATAGAAATTTTAATTAATTTTGTTTAATACCAGCAAACCAAACGTGGGCTTCTGGTTAACGCACGCTATCGTGCGGCGGTAAATCTTTATTAAAATCTTATTTATTTTTTTTTTTTTTTAACAAGTCATCACGTGAGGCACACGACGCATGAATAAAATTCAGCTATAACGCGCACACAATAGGAGATTAGTTCTTCCTATCATGATAAATGTGGTTGTTTTGTTATTGTGCTTACTTTACCCTATCAGCGTCAAGCATAAATTTGAAAATTACGTCAACGGGCAGACATGTATGTAAACTTTCACGCACCGTTACCTGCAACTATGGGAAAATTATTGAAATAATGTTGTAGTTGAAAATAGTGTTTCATCCTCTAATAAAGAATAGCAATGAAATTACATTGAAAGCCTGGTGAGAATTTGTAAAATATATTCATTCATAATGTCCCAGGGATTTTAATACATTTTTAGTCAATCCCCGAGATTCATGTGATTCATGTGTCATTAAAGTCAAAATTCATACAGAATGCTAATGCGAAAACTTAACAGTCGCGTCTTCTTCTGTAGGCACTTTTTAAGATCGCTTTTATTTTTGTTTCGAATTTGTCTTCAAGGTATTCATTCCTCAATAATCCGCCCTATTCACCGCGTCAGATGGATTTTTGAAAATTAATTTGCATACAAACGCTTTCACATACCACAAGCGATGTAGGGTCCCACCAAACAAAGATACGATGATCAGAGAATTCTATGCTCCTTTATGAAGCGAAGGACCTCCTCTGGAACTACCAACAGATGAATTTCATCAAAATGTTTGAAAAATTACGGATTGTAGGTTGAACAGAAGAAAAGAAGAAGAAAAGCCTAGGTAGGTTCATAAACTGTTTCATACACTGATTCTGAATCGATCGAGTGGGTGTACTTCAAGTCCTACTGCGTACAAACTTAATAAACCACAAGTGGTGTAGGTTATTATTAACTACGCCAAACGTGAGCCCCGCTAGTCCATTTTTGTAGCCCACCTAATATAATTGTTTTCAAGAAATATAAACCCTTTCATAATGGAGTCTAGTCTACGACAAAGATAAATGAAGATTAGCAAGAACTTTGACAAGAAAATTAAGTTCGATAAATTTTTATTATGCGCAAAGAAGTTGAGGCAAACACTGCGTTCAATCAACAATCTCATCTTTACCAAAAACTGATTTGGAACGCAGCTGATATAACTAAATCTTATAAACTAATTGAGTCATACATGACCTTAGAAAAGGATTTTATGCAAAGCTTCTAACTCAAAGATAATTCATGATAGCTGCTCCATAGATTTTATAGATTAGTTTCCAATTTGCAATTAATGTAAAATATCTCTTGTAACCGACACCTCATATTACTCCGCATTTTAGATTACCTTGATTTTTTCGATGGCATTGACGTACGAGGTGTGATCAAACACTTTTCAATGACTTTTCAAATTTCATGAGCTCCGTACATACGATTTTCGAATGTCAAGAAACGATGAAAACGTTGAAGTAATGAAGAACAGGGATAGGGAATCGTCGATCCACTATAAGAGAAGTTGCTGGTGATGTCGGCATATCGGTGCCAGATATGAAACAGATGGCACACTGCACCACGATAATGCGTCAGCTCGCACGTCACTGTTTCTTCGTAGTTTTTTGGCTAGAAATAGTACCCTAATCATGCCTCAGCAGCCACCTTCACCGGACTTGGCCCCTGCGAATTTTTCCTGTTCCCAAAACTTCAAGGACCCATCAAAGGCAACAGTTCTACCACTTCGCTGAAAGATCTCAAGGCCACACCAAAAAGCCCATATCAGAAGTACTTAGGAGGTAGGAAAAAACGCTCGCCTAAGTGTATTATATCTAAAGGGAACTACTTTGAAGGGAACAAAACAGATATTAATGAATAAATAAATGGTTTTCGAGAAAAATAAAAAGTCGCCTTTTCTTTCAACACGCCTAGTATGCAACACATTTAGTATTAATTAGTCCTCAACCTTCTAAACGGCATACTAATTGAAATTTTTAGAAATCTCTGCCAACCTTTGGCAGATATTGGAACTCCATTATCCATTTTTTGTGAATATAAAGGAGAAAAAACCTAATTCTTAATAGTTTTTAAAAATAAAAGGCACTAAAAAATTCCAGAGACAAAAGTCCATTTAAATTTTTATCTATTGGACTCTTTTCCGCATTTGATTTCCGGACAAATTGTTTTCAACGTTACGTCAAGCATTGAAATGAATTCATTTATATGTGCTTCTCCTTTTCTTTTGCAACACTTTGCAAAAGGACAAGGTTACGATTTTAGTTTCTTAATGGAAAAATACTAAGAGGAAAATTCCCTTGCTGCACTTTTCCCCCCCTGCCGATGATGAAGACATGATTTTTTACCATTCAGCTGATATATGAAAATTGTAAGCAAATATTTTCAATGCTTTCCTCTTTGAAGTTCAATTGATTTGAGAGAAAGCAAATATTGTTTAATTTGTCTTTTTTTTTATTCTTCTCCATAATTGCTTGAAAGTACACGATTCTCGTAACCACCACTTCGAGGGTGAAGTTATAGTTATTTTGTCATTCCATTTACGATATTTTGGAACATGTTACGGATACCACACACATTGCATACCCCGTCAACTTTCCCATCCCTATTATAATTAAAGCTTTACAAGCATTTCTTTCCCTCTAAGGGTAAAATATTCCCTCTCCCTTGCAAAAAGTTTTTTAATTTATTATACCTATTGTGAAAAATTCTTCACAAATTTAATCAGAATAGTTACCCTTTGAACTGATCAATTTTCTTTTTACATAAGTAAAACTTTTCCAACTTTCATATATCATTCTTGTGAAATATCATTTATATATTTGTAGATGGCACATAAGAAGAATTATGTTTTTTAATTTTATTTATATTGTTTTGGTTTATGAAAAATTTAATTAAAGTTGATGCACTTTTCACCTTTGTATGAAGGCCTCATATGACCTGAATTCTTTCATTCACTCTATAGAGATAAAAAAATATTATGCTGTTGACTACAGGTGCCGCTTTAAAATAAATGAAATTACTGAAGAAAAGTTATATGGCAGTGGAAGTTTATAAACACATAACTTGACAGGAAGATAGTTCACATCATGAAGCTAACCTGACTTGGTGAGTACTTAGCATGCTCTTTAATTTAACACTGATCGTCATGCTTACTTCTTAAAGCCGTTTAATTCCTGCGGACGCACGTAACACCCTGAATTATATATTTCTGTATATTTACTAATACTTCTTTGCAAAAATCAATGGAACTATTATTTTATCATATTAAGTAAACGTAGAAAAATTTGCGAACTCTTTTTTGAACGCTTTCCCATGTACAAGCTTCTATAAAGATTGAGTCTTTACATGGGAGTCAAGTTTAATTTTCAGTATTTCATTGTAGTGAGTAAAATTGGTTCAAGATAGTGATTTGATATATAAATTTACTGTCCTAAATTGATCTATTTTCCGGCCTCCGTCTCATGAAACGGTCCTCATGAAAATTACAACTTTATAAAGCAATATGGTTTAATTTTTGATATTCTATGGCGGCAGTAGCTTTGTAGAATGCGTAAATATCTGCCTTGCCCAACAATAACTACCTCTTGCTCTTTTTTATTACTACTACCAAAGGAGAGAAGTGCATTAATTTTTCCAAACGATTTGCTCACCTACTAGAAAAGACCCCAGAAAGTATATATATTATTGATCCGAATCAAATTTTGAATCGATTTACGCACTCCGTAGTATCCGTGGCAGGTATTCCCTTCTTTGCAAAAATTTCAAAACGTAGCAAAGGTGTCGAAAGTTGTCAATCAAGCAATGTCACCCAAGCAATATCACGTAGGAATAACTCTGTTTTCAACGAAGCCAGAAGAATGGATTTTTTGTGCCTGAACGAAACTATAAAGAATGGGCCACGCCCACTCGGTGTTATACATTATTGACATTTGTTTTTTTTCGAATTTTTTTTTTTTTGAAATAAAGACGCTGGGTATAGGATATTCGGTCACAACCGAACATAACATTTTCACTCGTTTTATTTTGCTTTCTATATATAGGAAAAGTTTTGCTTTATGAAGAAAAGAGACGTAAAAAATTTTATTATTTGTGAAATTTTGTAAATGTTTTGTAGTTCGCACATCTAAGGAAGAGAAAAAAATGGACAGTGGATGACCTAATATTTTTGTAGAAAGATTTTTCACTGAAGTTTGAAGAGAGCCAAATGAAGAGCTCACGTAGCTGAAGATATTTTTTTAATAAGTTCATAATTTAGCTTAAAACGTCTCTGGAGAGGTTAAAGATTAAGAACAATCTACTTAATCTTAATGAGAGCCCAACTGTTAGTTTGCGAGGATTCATGAACAAACACAGACTTTTCGGTATAATAAATATACACTCAACAACACATAGATATGGAGGAAGTAGACAAGCAAAAAGGCTAGCAAAACTTATCCGCAAGAATAAAGGAACACAGAAATAGATGGTTGCACACGGATAGGTGGATACTCGAATTACAAGGCAAGGGTGCTGAGGGCGTAAGACTCGCGATTGCCCAGTCGGCGATCGCGGATTCGCTTCTTAGTATGGGTGATCATACTTTTTAAGTAGGTACAGACATATACAATACATAAATAATACAAGCGTAAAATATTGTATTTTGTTTACTCTACCTTGACTGCTTGCTTCTAATTGAGATTCTTTGCTATGACGTCATAATTTAACCTTCGCCCTTCGCTTAAGTGCGTTAAGCTCAAAAGTATGATAAAAAAAGTACTTTCTTTGAACTCTGGTGTGTTTTTTATCGACGATCTTCTTTAAAATTTTGTAATTTGAAGCTTTAATGTTAAGAGAGTGTTGCTTGATTCCGCTGAAGTAGCCAGTAATAAATATGTAATAACAGTAAAAAAGATTGCATTGCATTGTACAGAAGTGATAAATGTTTTATCATCCAGCACTATCCTGTTTATTCAGCCCATTAATAATGATAAAATTTTCACCACAAACGGAAACCAATTTAAAAACCAATCTTTTTACACCAATACCTACTACCGAAGAATGGTGGTATATTCATTTTATCCAAATGTTTGCAGCAAGCAGAAGAAATTGTGTGCACCTTATAAAGTACATACATATTCTTGTTTAGCGCCAAATTCTGAAACGACTTAAGCGTTTCTCTCTTTCTGTTTACCCATCTATCGTGTGTGGTGAACATCGTTCTAGTCGTAAAATTAAGAAATCAACTTCAAATTTGAAAGAAACCTTAGCGATTCTTGCATGCACGATGTTAATGAAATTGAAGCAAATCGGTCGAAAAATACAACCACAGTACAGCGTAACCTGAGGCCGTCTTTGTCTTTAAAAAGAAACAAATTTAGGTTTTTGCTCGTTTGTATGTATGCTCTATGGGCGGTCTTGCAGCACCTGTAGAAAGAAAGCGCAAATCACCCATGCACGGTGAACATTGCAGAATAATGAAATTTCATTTTTTATTCAAAAGGCCACCCAGAAAGAAGCTTCAAACACCCGGTCAAAGACTGTGTGTTATAGTTCAGTATCAAATTTTGAATGCTTCTATACATGTTTGTCAGTTCGTCTGTCCTTCTGTCTGATCATTACTGTGTTATTTCTGTTCACAAAAATGAAAATAAAGGTAAGAAGTTTGGCAAAAACCCAAGTTTTACGCGAGTTGGTTTTGAAAATGGACCGAATGAATAAAAGAACACGCTCGCAGTGCAATGTAAATTGAGAACATCTCTATATTCAACATAAATGGCAAAAAATCAGTTGCGGGAACCTTACTTTACAGAGGTACGGAAATTTAGTTTTTCAGTTTTTTCTTTAGTCTTTTTCAAGATAGACGTGTTGGGGATACAAACGGTTCGGTTACAGCCGTATATAATTTTCTTAGTTGTTTTTATAGAGAACTAAACAACCAGCGAACAATTGTTAGTGAAACTCTAAAAAGCTTTTTCACGTTCTTTAATATAACTATTGAGGACATTAAACAAAAATGAAAGAACGGTCGTGTAGAACATTTGTAATGACAACTGCGCATGCATTAAAATGCATTTCACCATCATTAGCACTTTGCGGCTGTTGTCGTTGCAATATATAGCACGCAACACTTGTCAAGGCTGTGGCATAACAAGTGTGAAGCGAGCACACATACGTCAATTTTATTGATGAGCCCCGAAGATGTATATATATGTGAAGACAAAAATATATCAACAATTTTGTGCACATTACTGTGTACTTTATTTGCTGGCAATAACTTTTCAATATCAAGCATTTCTTTCGTGTGTTAGTTGAAAAACATGCAATCGTATGAAAAACGACATTTTGATGTGAAATTGATGATGATAGAGTGAGCATAAAAAAAAATAAATGATAACAGAGGAAAGTGTATCATCATCGAACAATGTCGTCATGAAATGATAAACGGACATACCTATATATAACAAAGTTTATTGTGTGATAAGGGAAATGAAGAGAATTCTTGCCATTTATTTTATACTATATTACGAGAAGAAAAATGATTTAAAAGACAAGAAAAAAGCTGAGAGAAAATTAAATTCACATACGCGCTTCTAGTGGAGAATATTTTAGAGAATTTAAAGGCAGGATATTTTTGCATTATTAAAGAAACTATGCTAAATATCAGTTAGAATCTTTTAACAGTTTTTGAGTTTGTTGGTCCAAAGGCTAGATAAATAAACAAAATCGTCCAGTTCGTTAAAAATATATAAATAATTTAACAAAAGTAAGTTGTTTGAGTTGGTTTAATCTCTCAGAGTGGATCACACAATCCGTTTCCAACTTTGCGGTAAAATTTCTTGCGTGCATTATCAGTATGTTGCTCCTCATATATAACTTGCACTACATACCACATTGAACTTCATATTCCACACACTCTTTCGAGTTCACTGCAAAAATATTTTATTTACTTTGTTTTTCCTGTAATTTATATCCAATGTTGCAACTTTGTTTTACCCTACACCGCTTCTGGTGCAAGAATAACGTTAAGAATACGCCTGCAGTGTCCACACGTCTATATAACAATAACTGTGAGCACCTCTGCCGTCCGTGTCTTTTTCTTGCTACTCATAAAGTACAACACATACACCATATAAGTTTTGACTTTAATTCTGAAAATAGAAAAAATCATCCACGCCCACCCAATCTTCTAGAGTATGGAAATTGAGTTCCTTTTCTTTTTTTTTTTTTTTTTTTTAAAACCCCAGGGAGGGATTTGAAAGATTCGGGGACGAATTTTTTTCCCATCGTTTTTTTTCCTCTCCCCCCAAAAACTT
>KK502594.1:343856-356609 GCA_000688735.1 Glossina austeni
AAAAGATTCGGTCATAACCGAATATATTTTGCTTACCCGTTTGTTTTAATTTGCAAGTATTTACGCACTTCATTTACTTACCCAACATTGCCTTTGAAACTTTATTACTTTTATAAAACTTACCTAAAAAGAAACCAGAAGAAAACCAAAAAAAAAATGAAATTATAGACAAAGAATTATATATTGTCAAAGGATCAAAATTGTCAAATAATCAAATTGTATTTCTTCTAACCTCAAAAACTAATCAAACTTATCTCAAGAACTAATTACAACTAAATTAAATTTTTGCATTTAAACCCTTTTATTGTTTAGTCATTCTACAGTGATTCTATTTATTTTACAGCGTTTGCAAAGAAATGGCATTTTGATAACCACTTTAATTTGAATTGTAGCCAAACCGATAGACACGCACACAGATAAAATTACGCCATATATTCGTATCCAAACTGTCTTAAATCGATTGTGTTGAGAGACTAACTTTAACCACAACAAATCTATTGTAAACAACATCGAAACAATATGTGCATTAAACGAACTTTTGACCAGAATTGTTATCAACCAAACAATGTAGCAAAGCTTAAATGTGGCCAAAATCAAAGAGAAATAAACAGAGTACAAACAAATAAACGGGAAGAGTAAAAAAAAAAAAAAGTAATAACGAACCGCAGGAAGAGACTATACACACATGTATACAGTTAACTGTGCTAGTAGTTGCCACAATTATAAGGTAAAAGAAGGAAATCTTAACACTAGCACTGTCGACTTTTTGTATTTTTTTTTTTTACTTTCATCTACAGCTTAGAACCCTGTTGGGGAATTTCCAAAAAACTTTTATTCAAATATTCGTTATCACGGTTTGGATTTACAATCAAAAAGCCGTTCCAATTAGGCCTCTGGACAAAGGACATTTATTTCTATTTGCCGGTGACAAGTCTAGTTGTGAGGCACATGTATTACCAGTATATAGTTATACCAGATAAACATATATCACAAATATATCGCAAAAGAATTGGCAACCTTTTTGTCCAGAGCTTAGCTTTTTCAAGGAAAGATCCACAGAAAATCCACAGCTTTTGATTTTTGTTCTTAAGAACGATTTTCTTTCGACTATTACTGGCAGTCCTTTTACAAGTCGGAATGAAAATTACTTTCTCCTTAGCTTTCGATATAAGATCCACCTTGCCATGATTCCTGTCAAGTCCAATATATTATAGAACGCTTACATGACAGAGATTTAACTTTTACACTGAACCACAACTCCATGTTTTTCCTGATTATGAAAAGACACAGTTACAGCAGTTTTTGTCCCATAAAAAGAAGTTTTACTTTTTCATTTCCCATGACAAGAGCTCCCGAGTTTGGTTTCCTTGTGCATCAAGGGATGCTGTGGATGCCGCATGAGAAGCCGGGTAGACGAGAATCGCGACTAACAAGTCTGTGTTCGCAGCTTCAAATCTCAACGCGGTCGTGTTTACTTTGGTCGTAGATGGAGTGGGTAAACAACACAACAGCGACCCTTCCCTATCTCTTTCTCCGTCCTCACATCTTTCTGACCGTCAGCATATTACACGAATAGGAGGCATCCCCTTACTAGTTAGTCACAGAATTAAAAAAGAAATGTTTGTAGCAAATTTCAGCCTCCTATCTTAATGTTTGCGAAAATGGGAATGCCACAAAAAAGTAAGTCAAAATGACTCCCTTTGATAAGAACATGCCACCAGTGGTCCCGAAAATTCATTTCATTTCAATTGAAAGAATTTTTCATCAAAAATTTTTCAATCGTTTTCTCTTTTATGAGCTTGAAAATTCAAATAAAACACAACGATGTACTTAGTAGTTCTAGTGTTAATTATATTGAATATGTATTTACATGGATTTACTTGCAGATAAGTTCTTTTAGCCACATGTAAGTTACAAAATCTCTTTGTGCCCTTAAAATCTCAATAATTTGCAATTTTTGGCAATTTAAGTCAACACAAGAGTTTTACGATCTTTGTTTTTTTCTTTCCTTTACTTCTTTGACCGACCAAGCAACCCCAAACATGATGACATGTAAAAGATGCCAGCATCACAAAGTAAAAACGTATTGTATGCAAATGTATGTATTGTGTGCACGTAAAATCAAGTGGCAATATCATAAAGTCTTCTTCTTTGGAAAATAAGTGAGGGCAGCTTCCCTTAGCACTTGCAGAACGAAGTCAGACAAATAGACACATTAATGAAAACACAATGAAAACGCTTATTAAGGCTCAAAAACAGAAGTGCAAATGAAAGGCCAAATATGTCTTTAAATCTCCTGACAATTAAATCTTTAATTATATGGAATAGGAAAACAAAGCTACTGACATTTTGTTGTTTGAAGAACAGCAGGCACTCACCACTTTATGCATAAGTTATATTGGATTGCGAGAAAGGCAAAGCTTTTGTAAATTTTCAAAGGCAGAGGCAAAAAGAAATGCCAATCAGCGGTAGGTTGTTGCCGATATAGTTGGAGAACACTTTCCATCTTTCATTTTTTGCAATTCTGCATTCATAAGCGCATGCATTTTCCATTAAAGATGCGAAACGTACTTCTATTTATGTTTTTCGAAAGATACACTTTTGCGTATCCGAAAATGGATCTTCGAGTACCTTATCCACATTGAATACAGTGTTGGAAAAATAAAGATTTTCAATGTTTTTCAATTGTCCGTCTCGGCATCCACAATTATTGTCCATGTGACTTGTTCCTTATTTGAAGGGGAAAAAACAAGACAGATCATGACATACTTTAACGTTTTGTTTGGTTTAAAATTCACGTGTTTACGATGATGATCATCTCGCTAACGAATAATTGCTATATTCGTTTGATTCTTTAAAAGGTGCTGTTAAGGGAATATTTGTGTGAGGATGTTGATAAGTTCCGATTGTTTTTTTTTTTGAACAGTGACGTGGCATGTCACCGAAACTATCGTCCATCATCGGACGCTACTTTTTTCCAACTTCCTTGGAGTATTTGATTGCTTATACCTCACTTGACGCTACCTAAGAATCAACTATTTTTGGTCATTTTTCTCTCACAGCTTAACCGAGCCATGGAGAAAGTAAGGATTAAAAAGGTCAATGTCGGGTAAGCAAGTGCTATTCGTTGAGATTTCAGAGGCAATAAGTAACACTTTTTGCGATTCATGTCTTTGCTAAAAGTCCCAACTTTTTGTCTTTGTTAACTTATGATTTACCATGAGGTTAAGAAAAACGACCAAAATAGTTACAAACATTAAAGAATTCTACGAAAAATACACACATAAAAAATACTACACTTCATACAATAACCATAAAAGCAAAAAAATATATATATATATTGTCCCTAACTATTATGCAGAGTGCAGCGTGCATAAGCCGTTATAAGCAAATAAAACTCTTATGTCAGGCAAGAATGACCATTACATACCCTAAACAACTTCGCCTAAAATAATCGTGCATTTATTTTTTCATAAAGTGCCCAAAAATATATCTTGTTTTCATCTAAAAGCATTTTACTTGTGGGCGACTTATATTTTATTGTTATTATTTACGTATTTCACCTGGTGGTGCTACGGATTAGACTTTGTAGGCATATATGGGCTTACTATTCCTGAAAACCCTTATATGAAATGGGACCCACACAATGGATTATATGGGAGGGAAATCATATAAACAGACCGCTCGACCTAAATCGTCCCTGTCAGTCGACAACGATTTTTGTTGCGATATTTTGGAAATTGCAGGGAGCTCTCATCAAATTGGTCCAATGTATTTTCAATAGGGTTTCGAAGGTTAACTAGGGGGGCAGACATCATATACGTACACAGGCAGACAGAACGTCAGTTCGACAAACAGAGAAGTAAGAAGAGTGATACACAAACGGAGAAGCTTAAATAAATTCGGAAAAGGATTCTGATATTAGACATAGACACAAACTTAATATACCTGGTTCCACAAAGGATGCAGAGCTTAAAAATTTTCCAGATTTTCTAGTTTTTTGATCTTGACGCACGTTAAGAGATACTAGGAAGAGCCCATCCCAACGCAAAAAATTGTTCTTAAATCATCTTCTGAGTTCAGTCTTGCGGTGATCTCAATAGGCAACGATCTATATCGAACGGCTGACTTCGTACCTGCAATCCACAATTCGAAGAGTGGTCACATGTAAACGACTTTTGACAGGCCGCGATTGAATTTCCTGAACATATCTTTCGACAAATCAACCAACCATTTGGGCATACGCTCCACAAGCATTTACGGGCAAAGATATGTGATAAATGTATATAGAGTACAATATATTATAAAAAGCAAACGTTCACTCAGCAGATGTTCATAAATTCTTATCATGTTTTTCAGTTCATTTACGAATACATACGAAAAATAAATATATTATGCGTGGTTTATGTGTGTTTATTAAAATTTTGATTTATTGTTCGATACCACACGTAAATTACTCTGGTCTCTTCTCCGCTCATACATAAAGGGGAGGCGTTAATGTTAACTGTCATTTTCTTATCCTATCGATTTCATACCGTTTGCATGCCCACACTCAACATGCGCTCATTTCCTGATTACCCTTTTTTTATGAATTTTAGATATTTATCTTTTGGTATTATGGTTGTACAAAAACTCAAAATCATTATTATCCGTACATTCGTGCATATGTCAATTTGTGGCTTTGTTAGAGCAAATGCTATAATTGCATATTAAAATTTATAGCTATGATAATGCTGAAGCATTAATTTTATTTATCTCCGAAAATATCAGTGTGTGCACTTGTTTTCAACGTGAAAATTTTAGATTTTCTGTTGCATATTTAAATTTAGTAAATTTCACAAAGTGACCAAATTTTCTATGGGCAAGCAACCGTGTTTAATACTCGTCAGTAGAATGCTGTGTAGTTTGCTATCAAAAATATTCTTCTATTCTTCTATGGTATTCATTTTTACATTGATATGAAATTGAAAAGTTCAAGGAGACTGAACTTTCTATTTCTCAAGAAGTAACAGCAACTCTTATGCCTAGAGAAATTTTGTTTCAGCAGAGTTAGAAAGAAGCGCTCTCTTCTCGTCTTTATTTATAGGCCTGCCAGGACAAGCCTGGTAACTAAGTTATCGTTAAAGCCGTTTAAGGTGCCTTCAGATAACTCGATCGCCTGCTGCATTTTTCTACATAACGTTATCCCTAGCAAATCTTCATACCGTATCTAAGACATGAAGCATTGCCCATTTAAGACGTTTCTTGATTACTTCGCGAACGATCACAAACATCAATACGTCAACTAGTAAACCCTTCTTTACTAATTATATTATTAGGCCTATCATAGCAAGTACGTACATAACTGAATTTGTCAACATAGCCGCACGAGTCTGTAAGATCTTTATGTTCTTGATCGCTGGAGCAAACGCTCCAAAACTGAAGATTCAACGACAAACCATTACAGCATACGCAACGTAAGGCAGATATCGCTCAAAAATTCTCACATATAATAAACAGAGCTGTCTACAACTACTGCGCAAAAGTACTCAAAGTCAACGCTTCTACAATTAAGAAACTTTCGTCGATTTTTACGCTAAATGTGCAAGCGGTTCTCCAATGTGGACATAGCTTTACTACTCGTAATAATTTTGTTAATTTTTAACGCGAAATTTGTGGTACCAAGTTGCATGCAAAACGCAGAAGAGCATCACTAGTCAAATAATCAAATAATTCCTCTTCACTTTTTTCAAGAGATGACGTCTCTTTGTATATCACTAATTAGAACTTTTTCGTAAGAGATGCCATTTTTTAGCATTCACATGACAGTATAAGTTACACACTGGATTATACCCAAAATAGTTTTCAGAAGCTTTGAATAAATTTAATCTTGTGCTAAAAAGATTCAAAGAGGGCAAGCGTCACTTTTGCTGCTTAGTTTGAATTTTAGTGCTGCCAAATTGTGATAAATAAAAATCATAATACAGACTCAGCTTGCTGCTAACATCGCCGTATTAGCCTTTTATGGAACATATTTTGGTAGTCTAATTAGACAAAACAATTACTAGGGAAAGTTACCAACAATAGCCGACGCATTATGCCATATGTTATGAAGGACGATGACGTTGGTTTGCAGATAAAATTAATAGCACTGAACCAAAAAATACTATTCTCCATACCGCGTTGGGCAAACATTACTCCTTTAGATAGCGCTAACTGATGTTTTCTTTTTTCAATCTGTATTCTTATACGACAGCCAAAAACAGCTTCTTTAGAGGTAGTCTCCGAAAACCAAGAAATATTTTGAACGATGGGAAAGAACCGTACCGTCAAAAAATGCATGCAATTAAATATCCTTCGTCTTCTCCTTAAGATCCGCGTTTTTTTTTTTTCATAAACAAAAACACACAAACACAAGTATATGTGCGCACCTGACAGATCGGCTAAATAGCAAACATGAAGGAATTTTCTTCATAGGTGCCACAGTGTTTTGTTTCATTGACAAGACTTTAAACTGAAACATTGTCATTGAACAAAAATCGCGCAATGTAACACACTCCACTCAACTCCAAAAAAAAAAAAAAAAGCTTTAATTAAAGCATTTTCAATAATCAAAAAAATAAAAAAAACAATAAAAATAATGAACACAATAACAAAAACTCTAAATATGTGCAAATTCAATCCAATTTAATATGATTTTTGTGTTTAATTTCATGCTCGACAACATTTTAATAACATTTCTAATATTTCATACGTCATAAATCATTGCGGCGAAGGCTAAAAGATATCCTTTATTTTTGCAGTATTATCTGTACTTTTTTTGTTTTTTTTTTGGTTTTGCTTTTTGTTCAGTCGCTTTACAAATGTTTACAAATCATTCACTCGATTTAAGGAAGAACTGACTAAAGGGAGGAAATAATAACGAGTACAACGGATATGTATTCTACCCATGTGCATACAGAACGTATAAGCATTTTAAGACACCTTCACCTTTCTTTCTTTTTCCATTTAACTGCCAACAATTCATGTGAACACGTGCATCATTTATTGGGTCTACTAACTGTTTTTGTTTTGCATGTTTGCCTTTTGAGCTACTGCAAAATTTATGTATGCACTGTACTCAGCGGCTCTTATATTTATGACTATCTTTTTAAGATAACTCCCT
Source organism: Glossina austeni (assembly GCA_000688735.1). Taxonomy (NCBI): domain Eukaryota; kingdom Metazoa; phylum Arthropoda; class Insecta; order Diptera; family Glossinidae; genus Glossina; species Glossina austeni. The sequence goes on from KK502594.1 coordinate 351,001, forward strand.
TTTGTTTTATTTATGCGAATGTGGACGGACCGACATGGATTTTTTGTTTGCGTTGTTGAGCCTAATATTTATTCTGGCTTGTACACAGCACAAAAAATTAGCCTTAAGTGAAAGCTTCGCTTTCAATATTTTCTTTTTTTTTTTTTAGAAACCAAATCTGATTTTCAAGACCCTTAATCTGATAGATATATAAACGTTCGTCCATGAGAAAATTGTAAAAATTATCAATTTCTCCGCCCATCACAGGATTATTCAAGTTTTGTATTTTTTGAACACAATTTTGAAGTCTCACTCGGAATTTGAGCAAATAGATATATAAGCAACTGGACGGACAAGACTAAATCTTCTTTTACTCGTAGAGAGTTCACGGGATTTTTTATGCATTTTTGTATTCCTTGGAGAACGCTCTCTGCAGTAGTAAAGCAAGAACATTTATGCGAATGGAAATCTAAAGACATAGACATAGAAATAAACTGAAAAGACATTAAACGTAGAACCGCAAAATCTCCCCAACCCCTTTAACAAAAATTCTTTAAATGCTCCTTTTTGTCTTAATGTAGATTCGAAAGACAATAAGCAAATTGTTTTATTCAAGGTTATTCAAAAAAATATTCTGTAAAATTTTCATTTCAAAATTTTTTAAATTCCACTATGGGAACTGTGGGTCTTCGGAGACCCACTAAAAAACATTGTAATGAAGGTTAGGATAGCTTTATGTGAAATCAAAAAATCGAAGATATTCTGTGAATAGAGTTAGGCAACGATTGAAAGCAGGTTGTCTGCGAGAATATTCCACTTTCGGAAAAATCCTTTTAATATCAATTTTTATCTATTGTCTAGTGAATCCAATTTAGTAGAAATGTAGAAAGTCTCCAGTTGCATAAGTCGACACCGCCAACTTAAGAGTCTTAAGAAAAAAGGTGTTAGGCAAGAAACTATGAAGTAGGAATCGAAACGAATCTAAGGACCAGAATTTGCCAAGGCTGACTCTTCTAGCATTCTCCTCCGGTTGACTTGGGACTTTGGGAAAGTTTTCTTAATATGCTGCACTATTAGAGAAGAAACGTAAAAAATGCAAAAAAGACGAATGTTTTGAAGTTTTTAAACCAATATAAACTCTTAAGTTAGTCGTTTACATATTTCGAAAGGGGTGAATAAATAAAAAATGTTAAATGTAAAGACGTAAACTGTTCTTTCTTTCGCTCCTTCTATACACAAGTTAGTCAACAAAATGCTTGATCCGCGTGGGATTCGAAAAGACTAGTCACGTACGCCTGTTTGCTTCGCTTGCTGACTATTTAAACTACTAGCTTAAGCCTTTGTCTAAAACTTATGTTTCACAATATCCTTTAAGTGCCCGTACGAGCTTATCTTTGCCACGTTATTTTATTTGTGGACGAAAGGCTTAATCAATGTAGAGGCATCCGTTTTTTACACATATTTCTAAATTTGCTGATGTAGTCAAAAAGGTGTTTAATAAATGTATATATATAAAGTAACGGTACACCAGCTCCCGCAGAGCAAAATAATATTCTTTTAGAGCATGCCATTGAGCATAACATTAAAAAATTTCAATTCTAAATGCAAGGACTTCAAATTTGAACTGAAGCTTCAAATCCCAAATTCGAAAACCTGCTAAGTCGTCGGCGAAAGCGTCGTTTCCCTATACATTAAAAAACTTTAATTTAGGAAACATTCTATATATTATTACCGTTATTAGTATTATTATTAATAATAATAATTTAGACAGAGAAATAAATTCTAAGACTTAAGCCTTGGAGCGGTAGCATTGGTTTTATTGAAAACTCTACGGGACGTGAGACTTGAACCCATGACTATTCACTTGAGCTGCTTTGCCTGCTCGACTACTCGTGCGGATCCTGATATATAAATACGTATAACTTTTTTAGTTTTTGTCGCCCATTCAAGCGATTACTTTACACAAAAGCAAAAAGCTATATACCAGAACTATAGAAGAGAACGAGATTATATTGGAGTATTTAGTTGCTATAGTTTTTTATCCTATATATAGTAGTAGTATATAGTTTTTTACCTTATATATAGAACGCATATCACGTAGTCTAAGTCGTTCAGTTTCCTCTTATTTTACTTACGTTACTCTGTTATTTTAATATTTACTTACGCCGGTTACTTACCAACACAACGATATGTAATGCAACATAGAACAAGTTACTGACGAACTTTCCCTTTACAAAACGGTCTGGTGGTGGACATGCAATAATTCGATATAAGCTGAACATAATTTATTTTCTATGTTATAAAAATTAAAGGAAAATTTTTATGGATTTTCCCTCAACCCTTAAGACGCTACACTAGTGAATGTTGCCCTAACATTTTTTACTCGACGTAAGTATGCTATAATATGTAAATTTAATGTTTAATATCTTATCGATGTAGGCAAACGAGGATGAGATAAAAATCAAATAATTTATTAAGTCGAGATAAAATTTTCTAATCATTTTTATAAACAATTAATTTTTAAAAATATCCTCAACGTGTCTTTGTGCAAGACAATGCAAGATTTTCATTGAAAATATTTACTTATAAGTTAAAAGGTAATGTAGGGTATTAGAAATTCAAGTTGAACCTTTTCGCGACTTTTCCTTTTCCAATATTAATCTCATCGCATACATTTATTGGGATTTGGGATTTAGGTGTTTTACGCTGCTAAAGTGTCTGTGTGTACAGCGTTTTTTCTATTTACGTTCATTTATCGTACATGCACATGTGCAGATATACCTTCTGCCTGTGTAAATGTATGCTTATGGTGGTGTGTGAGTGATGTTTTCTTTTCCTTTCCCTTTTCTCTTTTCTTTTTTTGTTTTTTTTTTTTTTTTTTAATTTCCTCTATAACAGAGCAAAAATCCGGGAAAAGCGTTTTGTGTCAATTGCTTTAAATTGCAGTTTTTCAAATGAAATGAAATGAATTTTACGTCAGATATTTATTCACGTTTATTACGTTGTTCCCATGTGTAGTTGCTAGGGCTTTTTAGATTATAAGGGCGGTTCTCCGATGAATATCTACCGTTCTATAAATTATATAATAATTTGTTTTTATGCCTAACAGCGCTAATCATTTAAAAAAAAAAAAAAAAAAAAACAAATAAAAAATAAAAAATAGGGAAACAAACAAATAAAAAGACGAGTACATACATTAATTGGATATAAAGTTTATAGCATTAGTAAGGAAATTTCTAAAGAAGTAGACAATAACATACGAAAACGTTATAATGTCATTAAACTGCAAAAAACAACATAAATAAAATATATTTAAATAAGTAGAGTGAATGAATGAATGAGAGGAGAAAGAAAAGTTAGAAATCTTTAATTTAGAAACACATGTCACAACATTGTTGTACTTAATTGCAAATCCAATTAAATAAGTTAAATACATTTAAAAGCACACACACAGATAAACCTCTAAACCTCATACACACTCTATAAAGCAGATATGCGTATTTACGTGCATTTTAAAACTAATGAGGATGACGACATCACATGTGTTTTAAATATGAAAAGAAAAAGACATTAAAGCAATATTCAAATAGAATTTTAAAATTATCCAAACTACTGATATTTAGTTTATGTATTTCTGTTTCTCTTTCTTTCATCTATCATCAGATCTTCAGGTTGATATGCCGCTTAGCTAACAATAGGATTTCTCCCATCTTTCCGGTAAACATTTACCATAGAAATCGGAATTATCTTCACAGTCATATGCTTAGCAAGAGCATTGGAAAGCAGCCTAACAGATACTTACTGAACCGTGGAAAGTGAAATCTGAAATTCGATTGGCAAAGGCACAAACCGAAAATTTGGGACTTGAAAAAATTGTTCCATATAAATTAATATATAAGCAATGTTTGAAAGGTCACTACAGCCAAATCAAATAATGCCAACAATATGAAGAACAAATTAAACAAAGTCTTATAAAAAAACTAAACCTGAACACATTCTTGAAAAAGTTTTTGATCAAGAATTCAGGCAATGCTAGTTTAATTTGATCGCACAGCAGCTAAGTAGGCTGTCGCTCTTTGAGCTCTTTCATGTTTGGCACGGTAAAAAAACTTTTTCATATCAACTTTGAACTAATTAAAGTAAAGCCATGTCTACTTTATAATATTTTTTGAAAAAATTCCGGCATAGTCCTATTTTAACTTTATTTCGACGTAAAGGCTTCTGGGTCTTCATTTAATAGAACTCTGTTAAAATTTCTGTTTAGTGACTTTGCCAGTTTAATTTAAGTTTACCCTCAGATTGTTTTTCTGATGGAATCGAGGTATAAAGAACAAATTGAGCAACGGTTTCGCAATAAAGAATTTTGCATAGGTTTTTGAATAACTTGATTGGCAAGCTTTCAGTAATAAGCTTAGTCAAAGCTGAATCCTGTTTTTACTTTTCTTAAATTTCAAACTATTTTCGAGTAACTGAAGTATTTATCAAAAGTTTCTTCATTTTTGTTTTTTTTTTTTTTTGGATTCAATTTTACATTCCTATGCACGCTTAGCGATAATAATACCGCCTCCTATTCACTAATAACAAGGCAATATTTGCCCATCTCTTAAGCATTAAGTGAAACGATCTGTTAATATGCGGAATTTTAAATATGAATAAAAGAGACTATAGTGAACACAGTAATTTTTTTTAACTGTTTTAAAAAGAGCCCCCTAACAGCTTTCGAAAAAGATTGCTATCTTTTTTTGGAAAAGCCTCTCCTATCTTCACGCTATTGGATACAAATTTGCGCGTAAAATATCTAAACAAATTTGTGCTAAAAATATTACTCCAAATTTGGCGAAGGTCGTATAAAATGAAAACCGCACAATTTGCTTTTTTTACATTGCCTGCAAATCGAAAATTGAAGCCGCAGATAGCACTCTAAACTTGAAAAATATGGTTTCGCTTACGGTTTTAAGGACCCACAGTGTTGGCTATACAGCCAAGTTAGTCGGGAAAATGGAATTTTTGCCAGATTTAAAATTTTGACCGGTCCACAATCATCTTTTCACACCATTCTTGAATATTTAAGGGATCGTTTAAGCCAATGAAAAAAAAAGACGAGGAAAAAATCATGAGGTAACGTTGCCAGTTAGCACGTGAATATTACACCCTGACTCGGCTTTCAAGGGTCTCTCCCATGCGAAGAAAAGGAAGAAGAAAGAAACAAAAACTGTCCGATTTCTCTGCTAATAAAGTCAGCGTACTTGTGGTTGAATAACAAGTAACAACAAACGTGGCATTAATAAAATAACTTAACGAGGGAAGCCAACTGAAGTCAATGACAGGAAGACAATGTTTGTTACCTGGTACCAATACTTAAGAACAAATTAGACAAAGTGTAGTTAGTCGCTTTGAAGAGAATCGTAACCACAATTATTTTTATTAACACATGCATATAATTTATGTATGATAAGACTTCACGTTAATTGTACGAAAATGCGTTGCGATAACATTCATTCACTGGTCTTTTGACGACATGTTCTATTAAATCTTAAACCCAAACTAAAACGAATAATTTTTTCTTTAATTTACATTATGTATATATATATATATATATACATATATGTACATAATATATATATATATAC
>KK502594.1:356709-396287 GCA_000688735.1 Glossina austeni
ATAAAAAATAACTTTTACTTTGGAAAAAGGGAATTATATCTGAAATTCATAAATATAAAGGAAGTTAAAAAATATTAAAAATCGTGTTAAAACAAAATAGTTCGTGTAAAAAAAGAAATTTTTTTTCTTTTGAACTCGTGTTAAATCAAATTCGTGTAAAAAAAATTCGTGTAAAAAGCGAATTAAGTGTAAACAATATTAAAAAGCTGTTGTTAGAGTTCACTTAATTTATTTCGTGCTTACACCTTTTAATTCATTAAATATTTTATAAAAAATAACTTTTACTTTGGAAAAAGGGAATTATATCTGAAATTCATAAATATAAAGGAAGTTAAAAAATATTAAAAATCGTGTTAAAACAAAATAATTCGTGTAAAAAAAAATCGTGTAAAAAGAGAATTGGGTGTAAACAATATTAAAAAGTTGTTGTTAGAGTTCACTTAATTTATTTCGTGCTTACACATTTTAATTCATTAAATATTTTATAAAAAATAACTTTTACTTTGGAAAAAGGGAATTATATCTGAAATTCATAAATATAAAGGAAGTTAAAAAATATTAAAAATCGTGTTAAAACAAAATAATTCGTGTAAAAAAAGAAATTTCTTTTCTTTTGAACACGTGTTAAATCAAATTCGTGTAAAAAGAATCGTGTAAAAAGAGAATTGGGTGTATATATATATATATGTATATATATGTACATATGTGTATATGTATATATATGTATATATATATATATATATGAACGTAAAGGAATAATTGAGACGTATAACGGAATGAATAAATATAACAGATTCAACTAGATCTCCACAAAATTTTGCAAATTGTGGGTAAATTTCACAGCCATTAATGTACACACACATATGGACAGCGAAATAGGTGCGAGGAATATTTTTTAGTTTTATGCATACACACACTTACATATCCGTCCATACGTGTACATCTACACAGTCAGATTCTACGCTTTGGTTAACAAGAGGAATACATTTGGCATCTGCTGCTTATGAAATCATAAAAATAAAATATTTGTAAAATCAAGGGGAGTAAACTCAGATCATGGCTTGAATTTTCTACATTATTCATTCATAATTCGTACTCGGTTTTAAAAAAAATTGTCCCTACTTTCTAATGGCAATCCGCTCTTCATAATATTAATAACTGCTATGGCATTAATGTTATTTCGTATAGCAACCTGCATACTTTACACTTGATAATGTTCACTTTTGCACTCAACCTCACTCCACATACATCTTTTTCATAATTATGATACAAAATTATTCTCAGTAAACTTAGGTACACACATGCACGTCCAACATAAAAGTGAAAATGTTGCTACGTTTGACACGTAAAACAACAATCAACAACTTCTTAACGACTTCTTTTTTTGTTTCCTTTATTTGCTCTTAGTCTGATCCCCTTTTCATATTTACTTTTATTGACTAAAGTTGCTTTTGCTATTTAATGTTGTATGGTAACAGCATAAAGTAAGTTTTCTTGTTAAGATAGAGATCACAGACCACATATTGTCAAAACACCCGTTGCTTTGTATGTGTTAAAATCCAAGTATATCTTACATTGGAAGGTTTAAGGTGAACCCCCGCAGTTTTATGCAATTTTAAAGCACTTGCTTAACCTACTAAAAATTAAGTAAATGTCATGTTTGCAGTTTTTGCAAATAACATTTAAAAAAAAAAAAGTGTTTACAGTAAATTAAATATTGTCATTGTGTTTGTAATACCCGAAAATACTTAAATGCCTGAAGAATGAAATTTGGAAGAATTAGGCTATGCTTACTCCCTCTTTCTTTTGCTCCCTCTCCCTCTCGTTACCTTTTTAGTTTTACATGTGAATCAAGTGAAACGCCAAACACTTAATATTTCGGTACCAGGTAGATAGAAAATCTGAATGTTATTTACACAGAACTGAAGCAATTCTACACACAATTTAGTTCTATTACATCCCTATACTTAAAACTTTCATAACTAGAATATGTTTTTCTCGCACTTTATACAGAAGAGGCAGTACAACAAGAACATCTCTTTCATATGGAGTTCTAAATAGAATTCGCCAAAAACCTCACGTGGAATTGTTGCTGCATTTTAACTAGAAACTTCAACTTATCGACAATAATTATACATTTCATATCATCAGCCATCTGGACGGCGTTGATTTCCAAAAAAAAAAAACCGACCATCTTTGTAGCAAACCGGAAAAACAAAAGAACAACTACCGATCATTATTTACAGTTAAATCAATTATTCAAATTATTATGCCAATCATACCAACAGGATCCCATATGTTTAAATGACAATTGTCCAAAGTATCAGATCCTTGATTTTGTTGATTTTGTTCATGCTGGTCCAAGATATTGTTTATCTTGAGTTGCTTGTCTATCACCTTCAACGCCGTTGTACCGCTTGCAAACGATTGATTGAGTCGTTATGCCTGCACAAGCCATTTAATGCAAATGCAAAATTTTTCAATAAACTTAATTATTTTGAAAATAGACGAATAATTAATTGTTTTCAATGATTACAAAATACAAAACAGATGTTAATGGCAGTTGTGGCAAACAAAACAACTTCGCGTTGATATCTGAAGCGCGTGTGCTATTAAAATTGTAATGTAACCCGGTAAAGACGGCGATAGCAACACTAAAATAATGAACTATTGCTCTATCACAGTCTTTCTCGCTTGTTCTTTCACCCTCAACACATGCCGGCATTGTCGCTTTGCCTCTACATAAATAAAGATTAGAAATTACACTAAGAATTCAATTTGCGTAACACAAAATGAAATAAATTAAATCCGTATCATTCCAAAAGATGGCGAAAATAAAAATTTCCCAGATTTTTTGAACACATCATCACTCGTTGCATATCATTCTTGTTACAGTTAACATTGTAGGTAAGTGGGAGTAGCAGATATTTTTGCAAACAAAATTTAACTTCTTCAGCCTGCAATGATCTTTTTTTTTGTTTTTTGAGACCTTTATTCCAGATAATGCATTTTATATAAAAAACTAAACAAACGATTATTAAAAGTCATTTTAATGCATTGACTGTGGTATGCTGTGCTATTAAATTAATTTCATGAAGATGTACTTGCCTGTATAAACGACGATAAAATTTGCGCAAAAAAATCTTGAAAGTTATAAATCAATGAATTTTAAATTTAATGTATTTTCCTATTATTATGCAACTTTGTCGTTTTTCAAACTTTACTTAACTGGTAACTTTAGCAACTTTGTTTCTATTGTTTAGCGGTTGCTACTTAACCTTACAATAACAAGAATAATGATGTAGCACACAAAGCATACAAAGATTGAAATTTTAAAGCCTCTGTTAGCTTCAATAATGGAAGAGAAACTTTTTTAATATTTCATTATTTTCACTATAATATTATGCATCAAATATTATATTTAAGAGGAAAGCTTTTTGTAAAAGTTTCTTGAACATAAATTCTATTCTATTGTGAATGTATTGCATTTCGTCAAATTCTTTGAGAATATCAGCAGATTCATAGCAAAAGTCAACTTTTTAGTCCCTTCATTTAATTTAATATTCACCTCACGAACAAACAATAGAAATAAAATGCTGCCGACAATGTCTACCATGTCTCGTTAGGAGTCAACAAACATTTAATACCTTTTTGCCCTTTATTTCGAAAGAAATACAAGAAGATGGAGGCTTTCGATTGCCTTCAAACTTTGCAGCAGTTACTCTTAATGAAAAATTGGTAGATTGAAACAACCTCCGCATGTGGTTATAAGCGTTTAATAATCCGCGGCTGATAAATTATTTATGCTGTTTGCCCATAAAGTAAAAAAAAAACATGTCCGTAAACTCAGTTTAATTACAATTTCATTATTATTACTTTATCATACCCTACACCACTTATGGTAACGGTTTATTAAGCTTGTGCGAAGCTATGCAGCACTGAAAAGGACTGTGGATGAACCTCATCACATTTTATTATACAAATTGGGTCAATGCATAGGTTACCATTTTCGAAATATTTTTATTAAGTTTGGTATACTGACAAGTTGTGATCCAAATATGAGCGTTATCAGGAAACAGCGGCACCGAATCCCTTTTCCAACCACTCCCCATGTAATCCCTTGTTAAATAGCCTCCTCTTCTAATGCGGTTTCGTGTTTCTCCTCCTAATATGGTTTCGTATTTCTTACACCAAATCCTACGTCGACTTTATTTTTTAACTTTACTAACTTGTGAACATGTCGGCTTACGTGTTGGATCCTTTTCCATATAGGGGTACTAATAAAAAATGTATCCCTGTAAGCGTAAGCAAGTGTATGACAATAAAGAATAATTTTTAGTATTTTATGACGAAGGCAGGTGAAGAATTCTATTAAGCAAAGCGATGTAGGGCCTTGTAAGCGATGTTGGGCTATAATGTTTACACTTGTTTTTTGAAATAGGTAACAATAACAATAATAGGCAACATTTGCAAGATGTTTTTAGCTGAAGTTAAGCTCACTGCGTACAGTGTCCTTCTTAAAAATTCATCCAGTAGGATTTCAAATCTCTGATTTAAATGATAACGTTGTTTACACTTCCTTTTCATGTTTTTCAGTATTTCCTTGCCCTACACCATACCTATATATTTCCCGATTCAATAATTTCAAGTTTCAAAGTTAGCCTTCTAACTACACTCGTTGCAACGAGCACTTGTCACAAATTCTAGCTAATCAGATGAAGTGCATCCACTTGAACTGGCATCATAGGAGTTTCTCGTATTGTTACCCTAAAGTCGTTCTGTGAGATATGAAAAACTAAATTATATTAAGTGCACCATTTCACTATTCGTTATAGTCATTATCAAGTAAAGAATAGATATCACAAGATTCGACTTAAGCCTGGCGTAATTTAATCGTTACCCCAATGATGTTTTCCGGTAAAGAAAATCGCTTACAGATGACATTTGGTTAAGTTTTTCAAAGTAATTAAAATTATATGTAAATAGCTTATGTGTATATCCTTTTCCATTATTATTATTGTTATTATTATTATTGTTATTATTATTATTATTATTATTACGATGTTTGTAGAACATGAAAAATGTTTTTACAATAACCTCCATGTAAACACAAACACATGTTCAAGGGAATTTCTCTCTTTCTTTATAAACAAATACACGTTCCCTTCTGCTACAGTAGTACTGCTGTAGACTGTAGACTGTCGCTGTCACTGTCTCCTTCATGGTGCGTCATGTTTAAACAAGCTAATGTGCTTGTTAGCAAGCTTTTAATGTTTTTTATAAAAATAATAACAATAATAATAACGCTTCAATAGCATTCGCCTTCTTTGCGAGGGAAAGGGAGAAATTTAACTAAGCAACTACAGCATAGAACCCAGACTCTTTTAAGTATGCACTCAAGCGGACGCACACACCGCAAATGAAAATTCAATGACTGAAAGGTCCTTGGCCAGACGGAAAGGATCACAGAAACTAAATCTGATGGTTTCTAATTACACATACATGCACACATATTTACAATATATGTATTATGATATTCCAGGCTATTGTGTAGACCATTTAAATGGTAAAATTTTTCGCATGACTTACAATACTCTTTGTATGCATTTCTTTGCAAAATGTTTGGATTATGTTTACATACTGACTGTTTACCAACAACAACAATGGCATATTGTATAGAGGAACGAGAATGCAAAAAAAAAAACGGTAAATTTCTATGGAAAAACAGCATAACGTAAATAGTGAAAATATTTGGGGTTATAGGGAGATACGTGCAGTTCAATAATGTACGTATTTAGAAACCAGAAGAGCAAATAGCAGAGCCAGAAACAGGCGGATAAATAAGAGTTTTTAGCTCTAAAATGCACTCATAATTTAACCTTGAAATTTTATATACTCTTATCACATAGTTGTACATGATCGTATAAACACGCTTGTATTGCAACATAGGTACAGGGCCGCGATACCGGAACGCATTATTACAATTATTTTTTTTTAATTTTCGCATGTAGCATTACGTGTACATTGTAATAGTTTGCTGTTCTCCGGCATTTTTGTTATTATTAATAATTATTGTTGACTGAGTTTTTCACAGTTTGCTCTTCGTTTTATCGATAAAAGTGTAATCAACCGAAAAACAACATCAATTACAATATAAAGCCATAATAACACTGGGTAAAATAAAAAAACACATTAACAATTCAAAAGTTAAACAAGCAAGAATACTATAGTGGGCCAAGGCACAGAATTAAGCACCCTACCCTACACAACGACACAGTTATGAATATAACAACTTTTCAAAGTAAGGCGAAACCGGTCGAAAAGATGGTCCGATCTGAACCGTCTTCAAAAGCGTTCGTCCTTGGCCCAAACAATATCCAGTTTCATTAAAGTATTTCAAAAAATGTATGCAATCACATAAACTTAATATACCCTTGTTCCATAAGTGTGGTATAGGGTATAAAGATTACACAAACAACATCCATATACAAACAGAACGCGAATGACTGTAGATTTAAAAAATGGGTGAAAATATATTATTGATCTCGCCGTAGGGCGTCGTTACTTTCTTTTTAATACTCAAAAAGAATCTGATGTTGATTGCAAAACCTTGCGAAGCGTTTGCCTACAGCATAAAGAGTTGAAAGAAATGGCACCTACCTCTCCTCTACCGCTCATTAAGGACTTAGACAACTGTAACAGCCTAAAATTGGCATATTTTCGCGAATTTTGTTGGGAACGAAACAAACGATAATAGTTTACAATGTTCGAGTGCGTTATTCAATACTAAAAAATAATTAGTTTAAAAAGCTTCTTACTTCCACTTTTGCGATGAAGACTATGCATACCATAGCTATCACCGGATTGACGAATACGTCTTGAACGATTCAGAATTTTATAATGATTAAAAATATGTAGACTTTATTGAGTCTTTGAAGTTTCTCTCCCGGTGATGCAAGCCATTTGACAGAAGAACGAAATTTCAATATTCAGTAACATTAAGTAGATTTTTACACTTTTCGTTCAGGTGCGGCAAGATCACCCATAGAAAATGCGTGAAAATTTTCATCGTATGTAGCTGTTGTGGTTTATAAGCAACGAGTAAGAAGTAAGAAAGAATCAGACGGACGAGCTTAAAACATTTTAAAATTTAATTTTGATCAAGTATACATGTTCTTTACAAAGCTATGAAACGTCTTGCGGGGTGTTACAAACGTTCTGACGTAATGAAAATACCCCCATGTTTTGGCGGTAAGTATAAAAAAGTCACATTTAACCTGCATCCTCAGGGATCCCAGACTTCGTAGAAGAAAAATGCAAAGGCAAACTTTTGTTAATAATTAGCATTTGAATCAATTTCTGCGTGATTTACTAAAGGATGTCGTGATTTACAAAAATGTCGTAAAAAATTTGAATTAAATTAGGGAGCAGTTGCTTGGAGTTATGCCAGGTGACGTTTTAAAAAACCTTCTTTCGGGAAAATTCCTTTAAAGTTTCAATTAGTCTTGCACTGTTATATAACTACGTCTGGAAAATCAAATCCGGTCCTTCCATAACCATTTTTTTAAATCACTCTTAACCATTTAAGGAATCCCATGAGCCAGAAAAAAGAATTATAATTTTCTTAAAAAGTTCCAATGGCGTTATCCCTTTTATGTGTAGTACGTTTTTTAAAAAATAGACCAACAACGTGCTTAGATAGTAGCACCTGATAAAGCTTTTTTAGTCTTAGCGATCCCACGTACTTATGCAGTCGTTATTAAGAAGAAGACGATGATAGTAAGAGATGCAGGCGGACTCGGTGACGGATTAATTGATAAATTACTAGAATATTTCTATATTATGACACTAGAGAAACGGAATGTTGGACAGAGTTTATAACTCATTATAGAAAAAGGATGGCAGACCTCATTAGTTACAAATATTTCTTATATAGAAGGCATGGCAGCTACATATGGGGGGGAATTTATTTATCTTTGAATGTCACTGAAAGGGATTATCACCGTTCGTTGCATCGTAGTTGGGACAGGAAGCTTCCGTGAAAATGCAAATTTCAAAGGAGGAAGCAAAATATAATCGTACTCCTTATCAGAATGAGAAAATTGTTGAAACTATTTCACCATGGATTAAAAAACTGTCTAGAGAGATCTACATTGTTTCATACTATTTGATAGAGTTCGCTCACAAGATTTCCTATATAATTATAGATTTAGCCTGACTTTACCACTCTTCTTGATTGAGAATAGAGGAAAAGTCCAAATGAAAAACTAGCCAATCAGAGCTATATGCTAAGCAAAGTTAACACCTCCATCGTAAGAAACAGTTTCTCCATTTTTCTTACATTCCTCGTACACTCTTTAGCTGCAAGGTAAGGAAACACAGTCTTAGAAAATTAAGGCCAGTTTTAGTTGAATCACTTAACCATGCTGAAGCGAGTAAAATCGTCTGAAAAGCAAACTTTCTTGTTTGGAAAAATTTTCAACAATTTTTTAAAGATCCAACCGAAATCATTAAAATATAAAATACTATTTTATTACGCCGAAGCTCTTTACGTTTGTATATATAAAATGACTGATTTAAGTCATTAATTTAAATGTATTTATCTTCAGTGCTTTGACCATGTTAACCTCATTCCTTCTTGTTTATTAAAAAGAGAACAAATGAAAGAAGAAATATAAAAAAAAAAGGGGGAAAAATCACCGCTAATTAAAGTCAACATTCGAAATCATTTGAATTTCAAATAGCGTTCCATGTTCAACTCTAATGGCATTCTCCTATCTTCTCTTCTCCCTCTGCGCTTTTGTTGTTTCTTTCGCAAGCTTATCTTTATGCATAGTTTTTGTTTTTTTTTTTCTCCAAATAAATCCTTGTAATTTTTATAAGATCTCATTTACCTACGTTTACCAACACTCGGTAACTCAAGTATGACCAGACAGGCCACAATGCAAAACACAATAAGGTAAAGAACGAATTTTTTTCATTTTTACTGTGACATAATTTTCCATAAAAATATTTTAAAGAATTATAAAAACAATACAACTCTGATAAACAATGTGCTTATGAGATAGCAGAGTGGATGATGGTCCTTTAATTACATAATATCTAACAAATGGAAATAGGCCAGTCTCTAGAGTTTTTAAGTAGAGAGTTGAGCAAAACAATTTAAAGAACATAAATAAGTTATATACGGATTTGAATCTTGAACATGATGAGCAACAAATACATCGCAATAGTTCTCTCTACCTTAGTCTATGCTCAGTGATTTTGAAAAATACTTTGCTTCTACACAATCTATACTACCATAGTCTGCTTATACTGCGGAATATCTATGATTTCACGTGTTTTGTAATTTCAGCCAAAATCAAGTTAGAATTCACGAAAAAAGTGAAGCGAAATTATTAAAAAATGTCGAATGTTGTGTTAGTCTTCGTATAATAAGCTAAAACTGGTACGTATAACAGGGTAAAATAATGAGAGGGGGATATTTATACGGTTCTATCGATAGATTGTTAGGAAAACATTCATTATTCAAAGGCCATAAAAAGTGTATTTGTATGATCAAAGTGACTCGTACAACAAGACTTTACGTAACCTGAAACGCATCTACAGTACTCGAAGGAGTTCTACTGTATATCATAAAGGAGGAAATGTAGATGCAGCCAGAAGAATAAGTTGCTTGTTTAATAATCCTTTTCCGTTTGCCACGAAATATATATATCCTTGATCGGCATCAAATTCTAAATCGAAGCAAGCTTCAAAAACTGCATAAAGTATATGAATTCGTGATCAGTTTCCAATTCGGAATGCATCTAAGCATGCTCATCTGCTCGTCAGTCCAACTGTGTAATATCTGTGGTACGCATTTCCCCGTTCGCAAAAAAGAAAACATCGCCCACAAATTTACAAAACGGTTGAAAATGTCCCAAGAACAACGCCCGAACCTCAAACAACCAAAACTGAGAACACCCTTGTTTTCAGTGTCCCCATATAAATTCCCACAAATTACTCCACAAAATAGAAAAAATCATCCACGACCACCCAATATCCTGAAGAATACAAATTGACATTTTTCATTCTTTTTGCAATCGTTTATAGAGTAATGGCGATGGGTATAAAAGATTCGGTCGGAATCGAATATAATTTTCCTCCTTATTTTATTTTTTAATGTTGCTTCACTTTTCAATATTTATCATATGTTTATAAAAATTTATGTAAGCAAAAACCACTTTTTTATAGGCAGATATTACTTACTTAAGGATTTGAGTGCCATGTAAAGGTTGAAGATTTCATTTGAAATGATTTGACGAGTTCACTAAAAGCATTCTCAGTGTAAATAGGCTATGAGTCTAATGTTAAGCCATTTTCCTCACTATTAAGTAATCGAATTGATATGCGAATGCCCTCTCTTCTCAAATCTCCTTTATAGGCACAACTCGGAGGGATATAGTAAACTTCTAACATGATTGAGACCTAAGAACGGTCAGCCAGACATACTAATACAATTTTGCACTACTAACAACAAATACACCTGTTTTGTCGGATTTTTTCCATGTTACAAAAGCAACAACAAAATTAGCATGCCTATAGCCTTCAACGTATAATGACTTGATAAATTTACAAAAAATAAATGTTTATTTAAAATTCAAGTTTTTAGTCTGAAAGAAATGTTTCCAAGACTTTTTAATAAGTTATAGTTAGATTACTTTATTTGATTTTTATTGCAATAAATTATTATATTGTGGAAAAATGCTTCTTGAAAATTTTATGAGATTTTTCCGAAAATTTATTCTAGTTATGCAAACATAATCGTACGTTTGTTGCTCAGTCTTAACAAATATTCAATTTACCAAAAAACATCTTACAATATTTGATTACAGTTACCAGAAAAAAAAAAAAAAAAATTCATAAAATTTTATTATATTTATATAAGAATTCTTACTTTGATATCAGTCAGATTTACTGGCATATAAAGCATCTTTGTACGTTTGCTTACATCCTCGCAAGGAGAGAGTATAGACCGTCCTGTAGTTATATTCCATTGCATTGTTTGATCGTACTTTGTTGTTTGTTGTTTCAATCCATTTCATATCATAATATTTTCTATTGTGCTTACGTTAACGCACACATCTTCATCCTGGCTTCCTTGGCTTATATATTATTTAATAGCCTTTTCGTACGCATATGTATCTCGTCAATATTATGTTACATTATTTGAATGCTTACCAGCCTAAATTCCTACAGTAGCTCACATAGGTACGGTTTAAAGATATTTTATGAAATTTTTACAATCTCAAGTTTTCTTTCCTTAAAAAAAATTTGGAATTATGAAGTCTTGACAGACAACAAAACAAATCTGGGTATCAGTTTCATTTTCATTTCTTCAAAAATACATCATAAAATTCAAAGCAAGCTTTCTATATACTTTCTTTTATATTATATAGTGAAACTTATACCAGTCAAGTGAACTTCTACTCAGGAGAAAGCTTTGTTGCATGTTTTTGCATCGTATCGTTGTAGGGTATGAAAAATGGATTAATTTTGGGAATCTCAGAAGCAAAAGCCAATGACTAGAAGAACAAAGCTGAATCACATTCACAGAACGACGATGCTGTGTAATCTATTATGAGCTGATAAAGCCTGATGAAACGATTAATACTAAGCCCCGCCACAACAATAATTGATCGATTTGTGCCGTTCGTGTATTAAAAACGGCATGGCAATCGCATGGCTTTATCGGATATGGCGAAAAAGAGTTCGCCACATGTTGAAAGCACTTTACCTCGAAGTGTCAGTCCGTGCGTCTTACTCATCAAACTTGAGTCCTTCTAACTGCTACTTGTGCAAGGAAACGCTGAGTAATTGCTTCGCTTTGTACAAAAATATCAAAAAATGGTTCGATGAATTTTTCACTACAAAAGGGAACACCTGTAGTGATGTGGTGTTCAAAAGTTGTTAAAAAAATGGGGAAACTGTGTAACTAGCGATGAAGAATACTTGAACTAAACCACCTTTTTATCATTTTTCTAAATTTGAACTATATTTTTCGAGAAAAAAGTAATCATTTCATGCTATGTGCAAAACTACAACAACAAAAAATCCTAAAAGGTCTTCCTTAAACAGACACTTTGCACTTCGTTTGTCGGAAATAATATTAAACATCACATAAACTTATGTACGGCATCTTAAGCAGTCCTGCAGAAGATCGTCTTTTGTCAACTGAATCTGAATTTTAGTTAGAAAAGTTTTTATTGAATTTATTTCTTTGGTTGTTCATCAATTCGCATATAAGCGTTACTTGCAAACTTATTTCTTCAGCAATGTTTCCGCTTTTACTATCAAGTTACGGTCTAAAATTTACTCTCTCCGGCTCGCCGGCTTTACAGTCGCCGGCTCTGTTTATAGTCATCTATATCAGTATAGTCACACGTGCTAATCACATGGACAATTCATTTCAATTACGACGCTTTGCTATCAGTCTAAGCCAGTGGTCTTGCTTATTTCTGTTCTTACTCCTTTGTTTTAATAATGTTTTCATAGTCAATAAATAAAATAAAATATTTAGAGCGAATATTAGTCATCCACCAACCGCTTAACATAAAATTCTAAATTTCATTTGTGAAATTTAAACCAACTCTTCTAAATTCAGTATAGGTCGGGAGATGCTGAACCGAAATATTGCAAGGTGAACAGAGAAAATGAAGAGAGACTTTAGAAAACAAACCTACACATTTGGTGAAAGCCATTTGACTGCCATTCGATCAAGAAAATATACAAATACTGCAATCCGAAAAAGTTATCGCTAGAAGAAGCTGGTTTGGAAGGCACGCTTGCATCTATAAATTTGCTTTTCTTGCTTTTCTTATGTTATGATCTCAAAAATAGGTCTTTGTGATCCAAATTCCCTACTATTCGGTTTTTTTGCTAGATTGTTACTATGGATCGATTTTCTGTACAAAATATTAAAAACAAAACCTTTTCGGAAGGGTTTACTATTTATCAGAAATCGTATATGGGATGGGGTCCAAGAAATAGACTCACACGGTTCCAATTTGGTCCACATAATTTTTATGTCAAATCTCTATCATGAACAAATTTTCGTCATAAAATATTAACGATTAGGTCTTTTTCACATAGAAGGGTTCACATTTTCTGAGAATCCTTACCTGCGATAGCATCCAAAAAATAGACCGACGTGATCCAAATTCGGTAAAGTTGATTTCTTTGTCAATTTACTAATATAAACCAATTCTCACCACGAAATATTGAAAATTAGACCTTTTCGCCATATAAAGACTCACTATCAGACATATATACCAAACCCGAAGGTATATATATATTATTATATATATGCATGTGTTTATTACAAATACATAATTACATAGAATGCAAAATAATGAAACTGAGGAACAAGTAAGCCGTCGAATAAAACTTATGGAAAACACTTCTAATGCTTCAATTGAATTTTAATTGAATTTTGCACTAAAGAAAACACAGAGTGAGAAGTAGAAGATGGAAATCCTTGGATGTCTTATGCAATGTGAAGAATAAACTAATAGTACAAATGTGAAATGTATGTAAGCACGAAGCAGGTTTTCAATAGACTCGTATGAACCGTATGGTAAATAAATGAAGCATTGACAAACAATTTGATTAGAGATGAATGATGCAAGAAAAAGAGAAGAGGAAAACAAATTCACAACAAACATTGAAACTTAAAGACCAAGCATGATATGTAAATTTTATGCTTTCCTTCATAAATGCAAAACACGCAATGAAAATAGGATATGCATGCAAAACGTATACTACATAGAAATTTTTCTACGCCAATGTGTTTTAATCTTCCAGCCAATACCCAAGGTGAGCACATGTGTGATTGTATATGAACGATAGATATGCATCGGGAATGTTGTCTTCAAAAGACAATACATTGATGCAATAGAACTTCGTTACCTAAATTAAATGAACATATCAGACATGCAGCATGGTTTTGTATAGCCAGCCAAAGCATCTAATAACAAATCTATGCTTGATTTACTTTAAAGCCATCACCACTAAAAGAAGCGCTTCACTCTCGTTTCTTTCTTTCATTAGGCCCTAAAATATTTGTTTGTCTTCTGTTAAAAGAAATTTTTCGCTTGAAAATTTGCGTTTTCTCGCAACAGTTTAAATTACGGGCTTTCTAATTAGCTGAATAAGTGAAGTATAGAAAGATTGCAATCGGCTCGTGAGTTGAGCACTGCGTAATGCTTTTCAAAATAATAGGGAAACGCGGGAAGGAAAGTACATATGTGAACACTTTTGATGATGACATGGTTTTATAACTGTTTTCGAGTACTGCGTACACCCAGAACCATTTTATGACATATATGTCCTCGACACACTGGTAAACTTCAATATATTTGAGAAGTGATTTTAAGGGGACGGCACAAAAGTTATTGCAAACCAAACTTCCCAAGAGGTATCCTCAGCAAAAGAAAAGAAAACTTATATAAAATTGTCACTGTATCGACATGTTTAGCGATGTACTCCTATACTCGCCATGCACACTGTCTGTGTGATATGTAATATGCTTGTAATGAAATGACTTGACAAAATGAAAACATTTTTTATAAAATACATTATTAAGGCAAACACACATTCATAATGATAAAACTGTAAGAGGAAATCTGACGAGAATCGATGGACCGATCGTGATGTAGATATTTGCCGTAGACAGCTAACTTGCTAACTGCAAACGAATTGGTCACCTAGTTGGTTACAATATTTCAAAAGGTTCTGCAAAATATCTGAACCACCTCTATAAGAACAATTCCAAAATACATAAGTAAGGTGAGACAATTAAAATGATTTGGAATCTCATGCTCATCAATAACATGTACGCATATGTTGAGTGACAGGGTTGGCACACTGATCCTAAACCAATAATCAATATAAGTAAAGCAGTGTGTGCGATCATGGGTATCACGGAGAAGTGAAGTTAAGTAAAAACCACTATTTTTCGAGAAATGCCACGCCTTTATGCTCTTTTTAAAAAACTAAAATAAAAAAAAATAAAAATATTAATTTCTGTCATTATACCCCATGCAATTGATAGTGTAGGACGTGTTACGTTTGTTCGGATGCAACACCCATCAAGACATGATATATCTTTTCTTATACCGACCGAGTCAGCAGCAAATAGATGAACAGATTTAAGCTTGTCTGTCGCCATGTCAGGCGTAGAGAACTTTTTATACTCGTGTCTTTGATTATGCTATAGGGTATGGATACCCAGAACAACTTAAAATACTCTTTTTTTACTTTAAGCTAATCGGAGCGTTCCTCCGCCGTTCGTCGATGTCCGTCCAATATGTGTCTCTTTATATTTTTATTCGACGTACAAGTCACGTTTTTCTGAAGCTAGTCGCACTTACATGGTTCGGCTCAAATTTGTAGCATATAGAAAATGGATTGCGTCGGACCAACGACGACAACGAGTTACAACACAAAGTCAGAAATGGGAATATATTTTTTTTTTCTTATTATACCCGTCATCGAAAGGTCTGTGTATATGCATTTTGCAGAAACGTTTGCATCGTTTGAAGGGGAAAACACTTCTAAATTTTTTATGGAAATACAATTTTTAGGATTTTGGGAAAATAATGAAAGCAAATGCTTCATAGAGCTGGAGGTCCAGCATTATGAGGATGAGGATTGTCAGGTTTTGTTATATGCAAGGAATTTAAGCAAACCAATTAAAGTAAAATAATTCAGTCGCGACATTGAAGAACCAAATGACAACTGACTTGGGTTTATATTCTTTTGACCCGGTCCCTGAGAATCCTGGCTTAAAAACTTGAGAATCCCCAAAGCCCATGCAAAGTTTCATCGATCACTCAACTGCCTCGCTTGCATTCAATGATTTTTTATGTATGCCTTAGATGATGTTTTACTAGAAACCAGCCCTCTCTTGATCATTCCCTTGAATAGTTCAATTTTTTATAAAAGAGTTAGAAATTTTGCTGAAATCATAGGTTGGCAAGCCATTTCTCTCAACTTGCATTAAATAATCAAAATTAGAAAAGCAAGTGCACGTGAATATTAAATTAGATGTATGTTACATTGTGTGAGGAATGTTATGAATTAAGCTATTAATTAATTGTCTTCTCATCATTTTCTTACATGCGTAAATCTTTTATTAACATTATTCACGTCAAAGCCACAGCTCGCAGACATTAACTGCTTGTCCTTTTCTAACACCGCATAATGTCTTCTGTCATCACATTTCACTTTAGTAAATTGCCTGTATTTGGTTTTCTTTCCTGATAGCCTTCGACTATACATGAAATAAAAGTGTGCAGGTGTCCTTTTACTGTCATCATATAATATTTATGTCTAATTATTACTACGCTGAGCCTAGTCAGTGGTAATGTGCGCGTCTTTTGAACGTGTGTGTTGTTGAGAGCAATGTCTTGTTATTGTAATTAACTTTTCTGTTTGTAGATCAACATCCCTTTGCCCTATAATGAGTAATTGCTTTGTGCATATGTTAATAGACATAAACTTCTGCTCACACACACACACACACAGACACACATATATATACACATTACCATGAATTCATTTACATCAATTTATTGTAATGCATTATTACCTATATAGATATATGCATATACAGATAAACCTGTCTTTACGTGCTTGATAGCGAACACTTTGCAAAAAATTATAAAAAGTTATTTTTCAGAACATATTAAAAGAAATTATTTTATGCGGTGGAAATGAACCGCATAAAAAAGTCTTTCTTAAAATATATATCCAAGCTGTAGGTAATAGAGTGAAAGTGCTTTCCAAACAAAATAAATGATTAAACTGCATATGGGAACGTTTTGGAAAAGTTTATCATTTTAAATGCGGAGATATTTTCAAAAAGTACATAAGTCAATAGAATAAATCCATAATTCAAAACAACCATATTCCTCCTCTCTCTCTCTCTCTCTCTCTCTCTCTCTCTCTCTCTCTCTCTCTCTTTCTCTCACTCACTATTTCTATATATATTCAGGCACGGGATAAAAAAAGGTTGCACAAAAGTAGGTTCAACTGTATGTTTTATATTATATGTCGATTTAAAAGCACATGAAGCCAATCAATACACCTGGAAAAGCAAACGATTGACTTCGTTTGTCATTTTAAAGTAACTAAATTTAATGGAATATGGAAGATTGCTTAGATTGTTCGATAGTTCCTTTTAACTTGGCTTTAAGGATTTTTGGAACTCACTTTAAGAAACGTACTGAAAAAAGTGTTTAATTGTTTTTAGAAATCACTTTAAGAAACGTATTGATGAGTAAATATAAAAATTTGAGATGTTAACCGCTTGTCACTAAGTCGAATATAATGTCTTCGTTACATCTGCTATGGAGAAAAACACTTGTAATGTGTAGAGAGTGGCTCCTAGGCGATAAGGTTTATGTATGTTTTCGACTAATCTGAACTGTTAGCGGATAAGCGTAGAGACAACACGGACAGATTCAGAAAGTGTTTCTATATCGATCGGTGTAATAAAAGACGGGTGTATCCCAAGTCCCTCTGGGTGCTACAAGTAGAGTAAGGTATAAAAAGCTTATCTTCAAGCAAAGCCGAAAGCTCGCATAGCTTTCTATGTTGAAAATTTAAAGTTTACGCTTATTTGAAAACTATATTCTTCTTAAGGTAATTGTTCGTTCAGTTCTATGGGTGCATACAATAATTGACGGGGATATCATCTGCAGCATTTGACAACAGTTTGTTTCGAAGTAATTTCAGTTTTCACACTGGCATACTATAACCCCTTGTTTGTTGAAGAAAACGCAATTCCGTTTGGTAAAAGTTTATTTCAGAGGACCCTACCATGTGGATGTTACATAGACCCGACCGTAATTTAAAGTGTGTACGCAATAAATTACGCTATGCTCTTCTTAAAGTAATTTAAAGCTTAAGATATTTCTTACCTACGTTTGTTCAAAATTATTTTTAAAGAAAAATTATAAATATTTTATTAGGAGCGAAAGAGTTTCTTCTTCTTTTCCTGCTCCTACAGAGAATTTCAAAAGGAAAACTGACATTTTCAAATTCTATGCCTTAGAAAAGTTAAACAGAACAGAAACATTAAATAAAACGCCGTTGGCTCAATGCTTACATAATTATAAAATATATCTATATATACATATATATATATATATATATGTACATAAAAAAAAATTCTAAAATTTTTCACAGCCATTTAAGACCGTGTAAGAAAATAAGTACTTAGCGTAACATAATGGCAACTATAATAAAAAGTATATAAAACAAACATGCATAACATAACATAATTTACAGTGGATCATATGTTGAAGACTTTTGCACATGTGACCAAAAAGGAAACGTAAAATAAATATTTTCGTATGTTTGAAATGTTGGTTGAATGCAAAAAAGTTATGGAGAGAGAAAAAAGCTGAAAATTCTCTTTACCGCAATACAATGCTTGTGTGCATACATATAAAGACATCCACTTTATGCATTCATGCATGCGTACGTAGGCAAGCAGACATATATGTCTCTAACACCCTACGGTTTAAAAAAAAGGAACGTATGCTGTTTTTCTTTCTCATTTCCCTTTTTTCTCTTCATTCTTTTCATCATTTTGTGTGGTATTTTGCACGCTACACTGAAATTTTGCAAAAGCTTTTCAAAATAATGTTTACAATGAATATGAAATTAGACAGAAAAGTCGAGCATTTTATCTAAATCTGGTTAGGTTGCCAACTAATACTTAACATTATGTAGATTTGGTTTATTTTGCACTCAGCTGTTGGTTACTCTTCAGCAAAGATATTTGGAAAGCCTCTAAAAAATTCGATATAAACTGAGGAGAAATTTTCTATTTATTTATTTTTTGTTTTTTTTTTTTTTTTGTTCTCATTCTCCACTGCATTAGAACAACTCGTATGTAAAATATATGCACAACTCAACGAACATATCTACCGTTCCCAACCATTCTCATGTATGCGTTTTTACCATTGCCGTTTGTTTAGTGTACACAGGTTAAGTCATTGACTTGACTTGCTTCAGATAGAACTTGTTTGTGTCTGGAGTTATGCAACACTTTTAAACGATGTGTGAAAATACATACAAATGTTTGTTTGTTTGTTTGTTTGTTTGTTTGCTTGGCTGTCTTACGCATGTGTTTGTATGATATTATTGTCAGTGCCCCCTAAAAACATGCAAGGGAATTTAGACTTATGTACATGCATATACAGGTGCAATCCTGTTATTCAATGCATGAGTTCTTACGTTGTTGGCTGCTTCTGAAAATAAATAAATAAAATAAGAATTGTGATGAATACGTATGTTTATGTCATCCCTTTCTTTTTTATTATTTTTATTGTTCTTACTTTTAAAAATGTAATTCATTTTCAGCATTTTCTGTCATGCTTGACTTTTCGAAGGATTGCTAAAGTGGTTAAACTCGTAATTCCAGTGGCATGTCTTTGCTGAAGCCTGCACTTATGCAAGGGTAGATTAAATACGTGTTATGTATGATTAAGAACTTCATTTTTATTCACAACCATGCAATAAAGTATGGACAGATTCTTTTCTCATAGTTTTTACATTCATTTACGTCATTCTAAAGTTGGCAAGAGCTTTTAAGCTGCGGGTCGAAAACTCCCTGCAATAAAAATCCGCCATTTAAATGTCACTCGCTTTGACGTAAAGAGAAAATAATCAAATCGCTTTCTGTCTTCGAATTTCTGTTGAACTATCGAGGAGTGTAGACTTAGTTAGCAGTGAATGGAAATTAATTGGATTCCCAGATATATGCAAAGATTTTGACAAATACCTAGGAACTCTAGAATCCTAGAAGCTTAGAAATTCGCAGTGGGACATTGAGCTACAAACTTAAGTTTTAGACACCCCCAGTCTAAGCCAAAAAGAATTCAAACAATGAAATTTCTTGTAGCGGTCTTTAGAGATTCGTAAAGTTAAATGGAGATTGGATTCTCATTCCTTTTTTTTTGTTTTTTTAATATGACCGATCACTCACGCGAAGGCAGTCTCGTGGGTATGCGCCCAATTCGATGAGCGTTTTATTGATTGGGCACTCACTGTAGCCAAGTATTATCTACCACATTGAAATTTGAAATTTAATACCAGGCTATCCTAAAAGTACATTCGGACTCCTCGAAATACTTAGAAATTTTTAGAGATACATGGAGCGAATACTAGTCGTTTACGAAGCAATTGATAATGAGGACATAAAAGCGAAAACGATCATAGTCTAAACGAAGGAAAACTAAACAAATTACTAGGGTTTGAACAGCACAAATGTTTATATTGGCCTTATGAACGGTTACATGACTCACGACTAGTAAAATACCTGACGCACGAAAAGCTGTTAAGCAGAAAACAAATAGAAACACAACCGTGGGCCACGACCCTGAGTTACAGCTATTCATATACTTTTCCCAATAACGCGCTATATGAGAAGTGGTCGAAAAAGTGGTTCGATCCGAAACATTTCCAAAACGTACCAAATTTCATCAAAATATCTAAAAAATTACAATCGGCAGGTTAAACACGGAAAAATATGCCTGACAGCCGTGCAGACGAACAGAAAGTGATTCTGAATCCATGGGTATAATAAGAAGTGACTCTATCTCATGACCTTCAGGTTGTTGCATACATATGTACAAACTTAATATATCTATGTATCTCAAGTGGTATGGGAAATAAAAAGTTTAACCACCGTCGCGAGCTGCAAAGTTTTTTACCCACCGTGCGTGCAGCAGTAGACGATTAATCACAGCAAAATTGTAGATTGAAAAGACAGAGAGAGAGAGAGAGAGGCAGAAAGAGCGAAAACTGTGCCTCCGAATCTCTTCTAGCAAACTGAAGCTGTTTCTACAACACAGAAGTGATAGAAAGTAACAAAGGACAACATGGTTCCGATGTGTTATTGCGTTCGCAGCATAACCTCCGTCTAGTAAGATTAAGCTTTTGGTAAACCAATTTGGTTGGATGCAAACAAGACTTGTGCAAAAGTTCTTTAAAATCTTTTGTATCGGAGACTAGAAGCATAGTGTGTTGAAAGAAAAAGAAAAATTTGCAATTAAATGCAAGGTTGCTTTTAAGTTCGACATGAAATCTAAGACAAAAATAATATCAAAAAATAAACCCTAAAGTCCATCCCGATTTTCAAAAAGCACATAAAAATGCTTCAAACTGTTTGCTCTTCGGATTAGGGAAGCGAGAAATCTGCCTTTCATTTTGTT
Source organism: Glossina austeni (assembly GCA_000688735.1). Lineage (NCBI taxonomy): Eukaryota > Metazoa > Arthropoda > Insecta > Diptera > Glossinidae > Glossina > Glossina austeni. The sequence continues at coordinate 377,979 of KK502594.1, forward strand.
CTTTCCTTGAAATTTCTCATACTTTCAAAAAGTTTTCCATTAATAATATCTCGTTACCATCTTTTCTAAAACAAATATCACAAGCAAATTACTTTTAGTTCACGATGCAGTAAAAATGACAAAAAAAATAAAAAATTTCACACCTTCCTTTAAATTTCTTCCTTGTCATTTATTGTACTCTAGGAACACTTCAATCTCGCGCTTACATTTGTCGTTATAAACTACGACTCATTAATTTTCAATGTCTTTTCTTTTCGTGTGTTATCATTAAACATGATTTATTTTATCTTATAAGCATTAGTTTCCCTTTTTTATCCTAACAATAGAGCGCGGAAAAAACGATAACAAACGCACATAACAGGCAGAAAATGATTAACAAGGACAAGGAACAGAAAATGAAATGAGCCAACAAAGGATAATTGTATTAAAAAACTCATTACAGATAACAAACAAAAGCCCATCCATTGTACAAAGGAACCAAAATTCTAAACACCAAGTAATTGTTATATCCTGGCAACCTTTCCATTTATATGCACACGGTTACCGTTGAATAACTTATTAGGCAAACGAAAAAAACAAAAGAAGATAAAATCATTATGAAAGCCCCTGAAAAAATTGTTTTGAATTTTTAAATTTTTAAAAGACTTAACAAAATCATCCTGAATTGTAGTAAATATCAAAATAATGTTGGATTAAAAGCAAAGGCAGATAAACCCAATTTAAAATTTGATAGGTTTCACATTAAATATTTCACTTCGCTTGTGTACTCACCAACCAACCAAGCAACCTTATATTAATTTGTCAAGTTTTCAAAAACTGTCAATAACCTGTATGTGTTAGGTTAAAAGGAGACAATATTCTTCTCCCACGTCCCCCACGTTTCGCCTCCTCTTTGCCAAAGATAAATAATTTTGCCAAACTTTATGGATATTTCCCTTGGGACAATCAGGCCAATAGCTTAATGCATTAATTTACTGTGTTTGTCTTCACAGGTAGCTGCTTTCGCTTAACGGATTAACATGTGCAGTATAGCATCACATACCAGATACATTTTCGGAATTTCATTAAATAAATGACACATTGATTGACAATCGACAGGATATAGTATACTATGGTGTTTTGTAACATAATAAAACGTTAACTTTGACAGGGGAATTCAAAGCTTTTCACATAATTTGCTTGCTTGCTTAAAGTTTTGGAAGAGGCAAGTGAAGAGGAGTTATTAGATTCTCATATTAGATGACAGCATTACCTTCTCCGCGAACGACACAAACAGAAATCGTTTTTACATCGTATCATTCTCCGGAGTGAGAAGTAAATCCAGACGTACCTTCAACATCGACTGCAAGACCGAAACCTTTTAACAGGATGCTCTGGGGGTCAAAAGTAAGTAGGTAATGGAGTGAAAAGTGAGTGGGTGCCTGGTGGAGTAAGAAGTGAGGGGTTTGTTAATTTCTGGTGAAACGGCTTACACCAAACGCTGCCAAAAAATTAAAAAAAACACCAAAAGACTCTTTGATATGCCTTCCGGCCATTAATTCACATTTCATTCAACTAAGAAGTGCGGATCCACACATATTACCCATGAAGCACAAAACCTTCCGATTTACTACTTCTTTGCATCGATAGATCAAGAACTTGTTAAGTAGCGCTTTGATGAGCCATCCTGAAAAAAGGGGTCATATTTTTAAGGCTTAGTTTCCCGAAATTGGCAAACAGACGGAAGAAATATATAGGTAACGAAGAGCAATACATCGAATATATATATATATATTATCATTTTTATACAACAAAGCTGTGCTTTCTCCGCTCAGACGCCGGTTTCATGTTGGCATACCTGGGAGTGAGCAGAGACACCTTGTTTATGAAGAGAATTTATCCGCCGGTTCAAAGATGCAGGAAAAAGCAAAATTCACTCTTAGCACGTTCGCATGCCGTGAGACCCGTAACTAAGAATATGTTACATTGTTGGACATATACCTCGAAAACTTACATACCCCTAAAACACATAAAGCGAAAAAGATAAGGATAGAAGATACCGAGAACCGACGACACATACATACAATATAAAACATGGGATATCCCTTAAGTTTGACGTGCTATGCTTCCAAAAACTCCTTTTACTCTGTGCAGAAATTTTTTCAGTGATAAACAGCACCATACTATGATTGCAACATAGCTTTGTTATATTTTTAGAGGAAAGCTTTTGCTAGTTAAGCTTGAATTTTACCTCACAGCGGAAACAGCTGTCTTGATGAAAAATCTCTTTTCGCAGTATGCAGCATTTTGGTATGAATTTCGTCGCTTAAATTTTTCAACAGTGCGGCATAGTAAACATTAAAAGCTAGTTTTTCTCGACGCCGGTTGCATTGTATATATACCGCAATGCTGTGCCGAGAGCGTCACAAAAAATGTTTCTTAAGCCATCACCAACAATACTTACTTTTTTGATTGCTAATGCAAAACGAGTATTCTACCTATTTGTATGTGTGTGTCAATCTGTGGCCAAAAATAGTCACACAGATTAATTTTTTTTTTTATCATACTCTGCTTTAAAGATGCCATCGATTACTAGTCGAATGGTCTTTCATCCACTTTATTTTGTTTAGGTATAGCTATGTTACGACATGGCATTCCTAATTTTCATGATTACTATCCGTGTGTCCATTGTTAAGTTTGAATTATTCTGTGAACAGGATTTTAGCTTTTTTTGAAATTTCTTGTCAGCTAAAAATAAAGATCATGTGTGAAATCCTTTCCCGCTTACAACTCAAAGACATTATTTTTTGCTCTGTTTGTTACCGCTGTTTGGCGGAAGCATATGGTTAGTCATCTATCAGTGTTTGTTGTGCTTAAAGTAAGGGGGATAGTTACAAAAAAGCTATGGATCTAATAATGGGTCACAATTGCAGTAAAAAAAAATAAAAAAAAATTTGAGTTGGAAAATTTCAACCGCACCCACATCCAAGAAAGATTACTTCCCTTCATGACAAAGCAATTCTTTTAATACTAATAACAGTTTTTTGTTGGTCATCTGAAAAACTACCTGTACAGTCGAACGGCATAGTGAACGATGCCAAAACTGTGTTCCCTTCCTATTCTAACGCACACAACGTTGAATTGGTGAGCGAACAGTTCCTTTCGCTTGCACATGAAGTGAGCGAATTCCATGGCCAATCACTTGGAACCTTCTGCGTCTATGTTTCTCGTACATAGCGGTTTCCTTAGAAATGCATTGAAAAATTAATTTAACATAGCTAGTGATCATAAAAAATTCAAAATATTTATTATTCTCTTCAGTTTGATATGTCGAGTAAATGATGCATGAAAATGTCGTAAATGAAAAATATTTTAATTTATATCTCTTTCTTGAAAATATGTAGTCGTTTACAAAACACTTTTAAGCACTTCCTTAATTGTGTTTATTGGGTCATAAAAGAAGCGAACTTTTTATTGGGCAAAATTCTTCTTTTTTAAAAATTTTAATTTCTTTATTTGCTTCCTCTAAAAATATGCTCATGTTGTCACCATATGTTCAACGGGTTTTTAGTGGTGGTTATAATGAATGTTTTGTAGTTAGGGCACGCGCAACCCAACAATAATGTTTTGCTAAAAGGCGGCATCAACTTTTGTGATCTCTTCCGACTCATTTCAGTTTCAGTTTCAGTTTTTCGGTTGTCTGATGTTGCTGGCATGGCATACTCACAATTAACACCCCATCGTTTTTATGAATGCCTTTGTGAGCGTAAGGTGTCATAAATTTCCAATTTAAGTTTTTTTTTTCTTCTTTTCTCTCTTGTTACATTTATCAATGTTTTTACGAAACATACCAACTGTCATCAAGATCGTTTAATAAAAGCAATTTACACTAATGATTACTTTTTTTTTTTATTCAGTTTTATGCATCGGTCGCCCAGAGTGTACCAAGTATTCAATTTTGTACAGTTTGCATAAGAAATTAATTTTATTAAAGAGTTGCGGAGATGATGTTATTAGTCTTATGTGAAATTTTTTGATTATTTGCCATTTTTTTATACCCACTACAGAGTGGTGAAGGTATAATTGATTAATCAACACGTTTGCAACAACCAAAAGGAAGTTTCAGAGACTCCATAAACCGTATACACATATTCCTTGCAAACATCAAATAGTGAATCAACTTAGGCATGCTGGTCTTTCCATATGCGTAGAGTGCATGGTGAACATTCAAGTAAGAAGAAATCGATCTAAGAACCCACGTGCAACACCCAATAAAGTAAGAATAACTTTGCTCTGAAAGCAAAATACAACAGATAAAACTATTAAAATCTCTGATCAATTTCTATGGATGATCCTTTGCTACCTGGCCTCAGCCACCCAGTATTATGGTGTCTCAAAATGTAATTGTTTTGACGAAATCTTTGCTATGCCAAGAAGGAAGCTTCCCAGTATCAATTTCGTTATCCATGGTGCCGTTCTGCTCCGCTGTCCATCCGTCGGTCTGCCTATCTGCATAAGGTCGCTGACAAACATCCCACCCCATTGGCGAAAATGCACATCTTATCTTCAAATTTGGCAAAAACATTGAATCGGTTTGGTATAGGAAATGCATGACGTCGGGCAAAGCACACATATACAACCCAACGCACACCTTTGATTTCTGAGATTTCTGCTCATTACTCATTACCACATAACTTTCCACATATATTCTACAGAGATGGAAAAAATTTGCCTCGCCCACCCACTTTTATAGACCACGGAAGTTTAATTTCCCCTTTTTCTGTGGTCTTTTTAGGATGAAACTGCTAGGTATAAAGAGATCGATTTTGACCTAATGTAGTTTTCTTACTTGTTACAATAATTGCTAAGAAAACAACAGAATGAGGAAAGAAAGTCAAGTTTTTTTTTTTTGCTAAACAAAAGCGATTTATTTGGCAAAATTCGAATTATCGCGTCACTTATCCTATCTTGTTCTAGACTGACGAGATGTTTCGAGAAAAAATAATTTTTATCGCAATATCGTTCCTCGCCCTATTAAGACACTAAATCTAAGTCCAACTGATACGCAATATAAAGACAAAGGATATCGATACCTGAACAACGTGCATTATTATATGTAATATATTATCAGAGATAAATTGGGTGTAAGAAAGTTCGTTTTATAAAGAAATCGCTTTCTTACCTAGCGATCCCTAAAAGGCAGGTCACCTATACGAAAGGCATTTTGAAGTTATTTCAGAGCAAATCGATCAAAGTTTTGCATTCAATATTAGAGGAAGTTCCCCGATTTATCTTTTAGCGGTTATTTCAAAACATTTTTAAATTAAGACCTCTTATAGGTTGCGAATTACAATTTGTTTTGCCTATGGTTGGCATGATCGTGGAGGGATTGCCTTCCTTTTCTAATAGAACTGAACATTAGCTAACAGCACATTCTCCAAGACTTTGTAATCGTGATCGTTTCAACTGCAGAAATGCATACTTATGCACGGACCGATGGACATATTCAAATCCACTTAGAGTCCCACATTATTTAAGAGTATTTTCCAAGGCTACGAATCGAAAAGCTAAGTGAATATAAGTAATAAATTGATTATTTAGAAGAACTGCGCCGACACTTTTTATGTGCTTTTCAAATTTCTCAATTATTTTCACTTCGTTGATTTCTATTTGCGAATAATAATTTAATAAATCGAGATAAAAATATTCGCACGAGTAAATAATGGGGAAAGGAAGAAAACAAAAATAACGATATAAACGTTTTTTTAATCTAAAATACATTTTGTTTTTGTACTAAGCATTGTTTGTATTTTATTTAATTATTTGCCCATAATTTAGTGAGAGAATCACTCATTTATAAGTAATTGATTAAACATACTCTACGCAAGGTAAAAGGCTTTTTCGGATCATAAAAAATGTAAAGGTTGAAAAAAAAAAACTAAAATTTTGTTTAACATTTTTTAATGGTTTACTTTCTCATAGAGAAGAAAAAACTCCTAATTGTGACAAATCACTGGAATTAATTTATTCCTGAAAACAATTACAGCATATTCAACTGTTAATTAAATTTAAAGCAGCACAACAATAAAACCATATTTCGCCCTTCTCTATATACAATAAAATCTACACGGTCCCGCTAACAAACCGCAAATTAAAACCCGCAATGACTAAACAATTAACAGAAAAAAGAAAAAAAAATAGAAAAAAAAGCTTTCATTTAAAAAGAAAGCAGAGAGAGAGACGTAAAAAATTATATATTCAGCTTAAATTGAAACTAAATTGAAATTGAGAGGCAGTGCTGTAAGCATAACATACTATGCAAGTGTAAACAACTTTTTGTAGAATTTAAAAATAACTGATCGAACAACTCAGAAATGAAGCTACGCAGCAAACTAATACTAAAGTTACTTATAAGATACTTAGACATGTTCATAAGTAATCATATTATATAACAAGAAGATTGTGTATGTAGAATAAATAACCACCAAATAATTTAGGTAACCATGGTCAAAACGGTGGACATGAATTTGAACTAAACTTTTCAGGTTAAGTCATAAATCCAGAGTCAAAAAATCCAGAGAAAATGTTCAGAACCTAATCGTGCTTTTAAGCGAATAGGGGGAAAACAACGTGTATATGGATTTAAGTTGCTGAAGAATACTTGCATTTTATGAACATTTTGTTTCATTTTTTCATATATTACTTACTACCTTTTGAAAAACACACAATATACCCTTACATTGGATGTAAACTTTAAATATTTAATAAACTGTCTGCTATAAATATTTGTACATTTAATATTAATTAAATAAATAAAAACAAAAACAAAAAAAAAAAAGAGAATCCTGCGTACATAGACGTGCGGATGTTGTATTCACACTATGAAATTATTTTAAATTTTTTCTAACAGTTTTTAATGCCTTTCTTTTTTTTAACTAAAATTCCATTAGTTTTCCTATAAAACACGTTTTAAATAAATTAAATGGTATTATAGACGAGTAACAGCAATAATGTCGTGTGTATTTGGGCGTGTATGTAATGATGGTAATATTGTAAAATTTATATAAAAATATTATTAAATGAATATTAAATAAAATGCTTTAGGGCAAAATAATCCTTAAAAAGAAATCAAATCAAACAACTATTATGGATAGTTTAATGTAACCTTAAATAGTTTCCGGATACTTTTCAAACCATAACATAATTCAAAATAAATTTATTTTATTCCCTCATTTTTAATAGGTAGTAATTATAATTTTATATATGTGAAAATTAAAAAAAAAAAATTTGCAAACATATACTTATATAATATGAGTCCAATTGCCAAAAACTATTGCTTAGCACAAGAGAAATAATTGGATTTCTCGAGTGTCGGCATTGCGTAAAAAAAAAATCTAAACAAGTAAGAAAATTTTGTTCGGTCGTCACCGAATCTTTTATACCCGCCACCGACTAAAAATAAGGAAAAGAATGTGGCTGAGTTTTGCTATTTTCAGAATAAAAGTGAAAAAGTATATCATGGTTCTGATGTATTTTACGAATAACAAGTAAAAAGCTGTCTTCACAGCTTTCGTTGTACCGTTGTGCCGGCCTTGTAGAAATGCCCTTTGAAACTCTTTTGAAAATTTGTAGGCGATCTCTTCGTTTTTGCCAACAGGAGAATGTTTACCATAGATACTACGTAGCTGCGCAGAGGGAAAGATGGACGACCGAACAAGAGCACATGCTTAGGTGCATTCCGAATTTAAAACAGCGTAGAAATTTATATTCTTTATGGGGCTTTTGAAGCTTGCTTCTGAGCATTACAGAGGTGTTGAAAAAAAAAATTAAATTTTGACGCACTCTAATACTGGGTAAGCGTGCTCTATTTTTCCTATTTTCCTGCATGTGCTACAGTATCGTTCAAATTTTTGTAGATTTACCTGCTTTAGTTTATGAGTAGTGAGCAAAAAACAATTCTTTATTCCTCTAGAAAGATGCCTCCCAGTATCCATGTACGTCCGTCTGTCTGTTTACGTAATATCTGTGGTAAGCATCCTTCTGTCGCAGAACTTAATATATCGATGTGAAACATGGCAAAAGTACCGCAAGTACTTGCAGGCAGATTGATGTTAAAAATGTACACGCCTACAGTATAGCGTAAACTGATAACATTCTTGCTTTCTAAGTTTATCACTCATAGGTCAGAAACTACAACACAACGACCAAAAATTCCACGTATATTCTAAAAAAAAAGGAACAAATCGACCACGCCCACCCAAACTGTGATTTTTTTAACCGTTTTTAAGATAAAGATGCTAGGTAAAAAGATTCGACCGGGCCTTGTTATTCATTTCTGCTGCATTCGGCCCTCTCCGCACGTCTTACATTTATCCTGCAATACATTTATATATGTATTTAATAGGGATCCCTAAAAAAATTTATGCGATCCTGCCCATCTGATTGCGTTCTTGATCACATTTTGCGACTTGTCGGTTTTCTCCAAAATTGATTCCAAAATTGGCTTCAATCGCTGTCACCAGCTAGACCAGGATGTCTTAAGTTTGTAGTAAACTCCTTCTTATTTTCTTATGTTTTGGCGAATCTTCACAGGCTGGCTGAGGTACATTACAAGTTAATCTTTTAACGCACCGCTGATCTGATTACATTTATGTACACTGATCAGTATTTGTTGATTCCTTGACATACAATTATCATTGTTCTTGTTCTGCCAGCAGTCAGCAAGACAACAGTAGTTGAGTAGAAAATGCCCTTACCTCAGTTGGTTAGAGTGTCGTGCTATTGAAACGGAGGCCATGGGTTCAATTACTCAAAATTATTTTTAACAACCAAATTATTAAATAATGTCGTTCTACCAACTAAGTGAATATGAAATTTTCTTCTTCTTCTCTTCTTCTTTCCCTTCGCACATGTTCGTACAAATTATGAAACTTCAAGATTCATTCATTTCCAAGTTTTTTTTCTTTCAGAAATTTTTCAATTAGCTTAGCGCACGTCTTTCGGTTAACCATTTGACTTTAACTGTTTTCGTGTTTTTCTTCAGCAATAACGTTAAACTATCGATATATTTGCGACTTAGGAAGCCTGCTAACACCGACTTTAAGTTACCTACCACTCACTCTACTATCTGTTGTGCTTAGAGTATTTCATTATATTTCAATGAAAATGAAAGCAATAAGCGATAGGTATTTAAAATTTCGTCGTAAACCAATCAAATAATTTCTCACTTTCTCGTTTTATTTTAAGCTCCTTATCATATGGTGCAGTCTTCGTTAAATCATTCATTTCAATGTTTAAGCATTGCATAGTGATAATGCTTATAATGCCACAATGCACACACACATATGTTGTTAATAGCTTGGTGCGGTGAATTTATGCTTATTTTGCATGTTTTTCAGCAATTGTTAACGTTTCACTATAAACCTAAACGACCTGTTCGCTGCTGAGCATATTTTTCCTTTTTATTATATTTCGTTCCATGTATAATAAAAGAAAAAAAAAAAATATTTATCCTTTCAAAAAGTCGTAAATGTTTTATGATATAATTACCCAAGCGTGTGTTTATATTCGTAGATGTTAAGTGCTATCCTCATAACTTCGTGCATGCATTTTGAAAAGAAAATCATTTTACATATTTCACTATTTACTCTATTTTTATGGACGCCTTCAAAGGATGAGAGTATGCTAATTTTCTCATTCCATTTGCGGCAAAATACGCCCACTTAGATTTGCAATTGTGTATCAGCCACAGTAGGAGTACGAGTAGGAGTAAGAAATCAAACAGCATATCGGGAAAAGCTTCTTCTGCTTCACGCAGGCTTCCTTTTTATGTGATTACACTGCAAAAAACATTAGAGGAATTTCCAAGGTCGGCCCTAAGGGGCTTAAAAAGGAGAGGGCGTGGTACGACTAAAGCTGTGGGGAAAGATGGTAACGCGGGTAATCTAAGACTGTGTGGAAGTGTCTTTACGCTCTAATTGAAACATGCCAAGCGTGTAAGCAGCTCCGACCATGATAGATGTGAATGGCCCTTAGGGGCTTTTCATGGTAGCTCTACTTACACCACAAAATCGCGGGAGATTTCCATAGTAATTACACCTTTTACACTGTTAAACGTGTCAAGTAAGGCATCTGCCATGATGCTCCATAAAAGAATAATTGGATTCACATTTGCGGGGAGCATATTTTTCAAACATGTAGTTGTCACAAAAAACTACTTTGCCCTAAATCAGAAAACGAATCGTCCGGACTGCAGCGCCCGCCGAATTTGCATATAATTTGCTGTAGCTTCTGCGGCCCCTAATAAACGAATGACTAAAACCACTTATGCTATATAACTAGAAACCGTCGCCGGGAAATTTTCGCACTTAAATTCTTGCATACGTGTATTTCTATAGAAGGTATTATAAGCAGAATCCTATTCTGGTCAAGGCTATATAAAATTTTTTGGGATTTTAATAGCGCATACTTTCACATATACCAGCGAGTTTAAAATACTCTTTCTCGATGGCTTTTAAAACAAAACACATTTTGTATGTAAGGCGACTTTTCTCACATACATATGCATTTATGTGCGTGTAGGAGTATTCGTTAATTTATTCATTTACATAAGGGTCTAAAGCTTGCATAAATTTTGTAACGCATATGAAACATGTCATTAGCAATCCAATGGGCCATATAAGCATATGTACATACACGTAGGTACATTTTCAACTGAAAGAAAAAGGAGCATTAATATTGTTATTATAAGTTTCATTAGATAGCATGATTTTCCTGATGACCTACGCCCTGCTTAGTCTAATCAAAATAATAAATGATCGCAATAAAACTTTTCATATTTATTCGGATAAGCATTTACAAAGAGCCGTTAAGTACCACATACGTAAAATGTCCATAAATCATTTTGATAGTTCAGCCATTAGCATGCACATGAAAGACATTACTCCTAAGTCTTGAATATGCCAACGAAGCTATTCGGCAGCATATATATCTGTATCTAGTGAGCATATCCTAATTCGCATTTTCTTCCCTTAAGGTTATGTACAAATTTGTAATATTTTGAAGTCTTGTACTGATCTGTTCAGCACTTTCGCGTTGAACAGCAAAAGGTTCAACAATCTTTGGAAATTAATCGTTTTACAATCGTTTCGCTAAGCAAAAAATTAAACGTCTTACGGATAAATTCAAGCTGGGTCACATACTTTATAATGTTCCTTGTCAAGAAAACACAGAAAAACTAAGGGTAAGAAAAATATTGAGAAGTTAAGAAATGAGGTGGAGCGACATTTACGCTTCTCTACGTTTTAATGCAGAGACCCTGAGTAGCAAACTTGTAGTTGTCCCAGTCAAAATTATGCACAACGTTAAGCCATAAAGCTGAGCTGTTCCAACGACGAATAGAGTCAAACGGCAACAGTTGTCGCACCACTCTATAAGTCCACGATTTGACACATATATGGCAGCATTGTTGGCAAATCTATACATTTGTAGATAGTGCTAACCTTCAAACGATGTGTGTCCGAATTTCATAATGAAATTGAATTGATTTTGATTTGTACGTTGAAGCCAATATAGTGATCCATAAAAATGAAGATGTTAAGGATCGAACGCCGCACTCGTATTAGTATATGTACAAATTATTTATTAACTTAGACTAGACGAATGAAATACAAGCACGACATATGTGCTACATGTGTACAAACAATTATTGTTTTATAGAGTACAATGTTAAGTGTTTGTATTTTTCAAGTACGTGTTCTATGTATACACAAGAAAAAAAAAAGGATATAACCAAAAAAAGAAAACAAAATTTGCTATTTTTTAATCGATTGTTCATTCTGCTGCATCTCTTTTTTCCTGTTGGCATTTACGGTTTTTACTAATTGGCTTAAAAAATTTAGTACCCCTTCCCCACTACTGCCATCATATCGGGTGAATGAAAAAGTGAATTGCATTCCTGCGGACATTGGAGTCAAAGTTCCTTGAATCGGACAGCGGTTAAACGAACAAGACGTCGCCCAAAATGGCAACAAAAATGCTTACATATACACCACTGGCTCATCTGAACAGAGTTCACCAAAAACTACCACCTTATTGTCATACATACAAGCCAACGGAAAATGGTAATAGTTGCAATAACGCGGCCGAAATGGACATAATAACATTTGACCCAATCGATCTGTTCATAGTAAACACCAAGAATTCCTCATTTTCTTCTTATGTTACTTTCTTTATGGAAAGGAATAAACGCATGCTTGATCGATACGGGAGACTGATCTAATCTTATCCAATTTGATTCGCTTATCAGTTTTTGATATTTTTAAAACAGCAGTCAGTAGGTCCAGAAGGCGTACGACAACAAGTAGCACGAAAGTTTTTCAGAATTATGACAAGTGGAGACCTTTCACGATTAGATTTTCGACTGCTTTATCCTTTTTGCTTTAACAAATGTTAATAAATTTTCTAATGGCTAGAGGAAAACTCCTCGCACAGTTCCTTGGCAACTATCCTTGTCAATTAGTATAAGAGAAGACCTGCCTTGTCGACTGTTTCTTGCGGCTAGAACATCTGACATCTCCAATGATTTCGTTACGCCTTTATCGACTTCCATATACAATCTCCTATCACACTTGAAAAAAGACCGCCACAACAGATAGGGAACCACTGTACATACGTTTTGAGAAGTATACTTTTCTGCATATTAGAAGCAGAGGGAGGAAAATAGGTTACCTCATCCTCTTGTAAAGTAAAATTAAAATGTGAAAAAGGAAACAACGAGGGATAATGGAAAAGTTACTTCAATTCAAGCGTACTTTTTGAGTTTTGCTCAAATAATGATAAAAGTTTTGGAAAAAAACTGCCTTGTAAATGCACAAAGATTCTTGTATTGAATTGGTAAGAAAAAAACTCCGGTATTCTCTCTCGCTCTTTCAATTACAATGAAACCTAAGAGTAGCATGTATGCATGTGTGGCATGTATGAGAGAAAAAGAGAAAAGATTCACACCAAATATCTCGACATTTTTATCTTACCAGTCTATTATTTTTAATGTTCGTCACTTCAAGGACTTTATTGCTATCATATAAGGACCTACAATTCAGAAGAACCCTTGTGTAGGGTGGGATTGCAAAATAAACTATATTTGCACTCACAGTTCATTTTTGTGTCAAATTACTATTACGGTCCTATTTTCATTATAAAATATTAAAAATTAAGCCCTCTTGCTATACCAAAGATTTACTTTTAAGGGGAACCCCTATATAAGGTACGGAAAATTAAATTAAGTGCTAGACATTTTATTCATTTTATTTTTATATCATACCGCTGTCGCGGACTAACTTTCACCATTAGTTGCTAAGGGTTAAGCTTTCCTATCATATGAAAACTTTATTATCGCCAGAGCGTTTACATGGGGACTTCAATCTAACACTCTGCTACTTTTCTCGGGAAAATTTGAAAACTCCAATATTTTTTCCAAAAAATAATGTCATAAGGTCGCGAAAGTATCTCGATCGAGTCCAATGAGGCTCGTGCTATGGCAAAAACATGCTAGTATATCAAATTTCGTGAAAATATCTCGAAGAACTGTGATTTTCAACTTGAACGTTAAACACATAGATACAAATCTAACGGACAGACAAGCTTAAAGCAATACAAAAAATGATTCTGAATCCCCAAGAATAATAAAAGATGGATCAACATTTAGGTATTAATTCCGCCTTCCATTGGATGTCAACTTTGCCGACACAAACTTATTATACGCTATACCGTATGCGATGGCGTAGGGCATAAAAGGAAACTTTTTACAACTACAACAACAACAAGTAATTTAAACCGAGAAATGTTAAAAAATAAGATATAAATACGATTACATAAACACGTCAAGTGTTAACATACACACACGCACACATTTATGTATGTATATATATATACATTTATACAAATTTAAAAACTTTTACATGCATGAAAAAATGTATAAAACGTTGAAAAAAAATTTCCAAAGTTGGAAACAAAAAAAAAAAGGACAGAAAATATGAATTTTTATAAATGCTTAGCACTTTTTTTTTAATGTATTTATGAAAACGGAAGACTTTTACCAAAGTTCATCCTTAAATGGAAAAAGAAAGAAGCCAGCAATAATCAGCTGAGAACGAATTTTCTTACACCTGCCTGTTGTAGCAGCACACGGAGGGCCTTAAGGCTCACATTCTATTATTATCTTGTTATACTGTTATCTATTTTTTGATTTTAATCGAAATGCGCGGTGCTTGATAACAAAATAAAACAAAGATAATTATATTATTAAAAGCAAATAGAAAAAAAAAAAAAAACGATTGTATTAAGATATTTACAACAATATTCTTCATACGTAATTGGTAGCACGTCTTAAGTAATTATGTGTACAAATACTCTGTCGTTATTTACTGACCCATGGTCAGCCAACTATTAGGGTGATTAAGCTGTCTCTCGACCGTGACGCAGAGACCTGACCCAAGGCCTGATTAGGCTGTCTTTCGAATGTGACACAGGGACTTCCATGCAAATATATTGTAAAAGTAAATTCTTGGACAAAAAGGTCTTGCTTTTCTTTTTTTACGGGCGAGAGGTCTAAAAATATCATTTTTCTCGTCGATATTTTCTAACCGCATTTCTATTCTTGAAATTTAATATACCGTACGTAATAGAGACGTAGTGCATAACTTCCACTTGAGAGAATGTTAACAAGCAAATTCTCATCATTAGTGTTATGTAATGTTTCTTGTTGCAGAAACATTTAAAAACTTTAAGCCAAGTTATGGAATACAAATAAAAAAATTTTCATTAACAAAATAGCTTTTAAAAAATCGGTTTTTTTTATTATGTCCTGAGATATACTTTTCTTTCAGCTTAATTAGCAGTTTTTTTTTTTTAAGTCAGTTTTTGTTTTAAGTCAGTTAGATATTTCGTTTCTAGCACAATACGGCCGATCGTGTACTAGATTTACAGTTTGAAGACTTTCGTCGATGCAAACATACCTGAACTTGACTAATTTTACGAGTGATTTAGTTATGTTTGTCTTCGTGTTCGCTTGCGGACTTTATGTCCTACGACATTTTGTTAATGTTGTATCTAACAAACCAAAGTTAATTTTAGAATTTAATTTTTCAGGGTCTTATGCAAGTTACCTTTTTTTTTTAAATTAGTGATAAGGAAAAAAACAAATAAAAAAATTATTTTCGATGGTGACCGTATCTTCTATATCATTATCTTTATTATCTTTAAAAAAAAAAAAAGAAAAATCAAAGAAACAAACGTGAGGACAGCGAATTGTTTCTCTTGTTATTTTGGTACTGCAGGACCATAAAATATACACGTTTTTGTTCTTGTAGTTTAGTGAAAAACAAAAACAAGATACTTTTTTTTTACTTTTTGCTGTTGAAAACAAAGAAGGGCGATTTGAATCGTTTTCAATAGCAACCTGCAGGCAAAATTTTTCAGTATTTTTGCCAAATCTGAAGGGGACACTTTAGCTTTTCGAACGGAAATATGTTTACCCCAGGCGAACAAACAAAGAAGCAGAGACATATGCCCAGATCAAGTCAGAATTCAAATATAATATATATACTTTGTAGGGCCTCTGAAGTCTCAACCGTTTACAACGGTTTGATTAAAGAAAGAAATTTCACTACTCTATAATATTGGGCGGCCGGGGTCGATTTTTTACACTTTTGTACAGGTTTTGGAGGATCGTTTATGGAATATATATGCATATCTGGATTTCTGTACCTTTTGTGTTTATAAATAATGAGTAAAATATTAAATTTTTTGTTTGCTTTTGAGTACAATGGTTTTCTCAATTTTATTGTATTGTAGGCCTGCCCTTTAATCGGTTTGGGTGGTTTCCAATTATTATTCAAATCGATTCTTCCATTTTTGCGACCCGAAAAATATTTTCCATCACAAACATTACACAGGCGGACAGGCGGACAGACGGACGGCCATGCTTAAAACGATTCTGCATATAATATTATGACTCTGAAACATTCCTTTGAGCGTTACAAACGTTTTAAAAAAATGGATATACTTCAATCCGGTAGATATAAAAATAAGAAAATTTACAAAATTATAATATAAACAGGATTGTGGTAATAAAATAGGGAAAGAATTGCGCATTACAGTGGCATTAGTAAGCACTACGTTGACGAACTCACTCACTGTGAGATCTGGTAGCGTAAAAACCATACAACATTTTTAGAAATTACAAACTTTTTCCAAAAATAGTGAGGATATGAATAAAAATTGGACTTTTGATATTTGAGTAAGATGATGGAGTTAAAACTAAGCGTAGGTATACTATCACAGATTCATTTGCTTTTAATTAATTGTTTAGAACATGAAGTTGTAGTATTCAATGACTTTATACCAATTTAAAATGTCGAAGTACAGTTATATAGCGAGTTTTATCGAAAATGTTTCAATATTGAAATTTTTTTCAGTACAACAACTTTTCAAAATTAGGCCGATAGGAACCATTGCCAATAGCGTTCGTCCTTGGGCCAAAACAATGTATCAAATTTCATCAAAATATATCAAAACCTCTAGGTTTAAGACATATATCCATGGACAGACATCGGACAGAGAAAGGGACCGGCAAGCTTAAATCGATTTACGAAATGCTTCTAAATCGATCGGCATAATTAAAGGTGGGTACATCTAAACTACTTGTGGATGTTACATGCGTTCACATACACTTAATATATTCGGTGCCAAGTGATCTAGAATATAAATATTGCCATTATTTTTTTCCCATGTGCAGCATACTTTTCTACTTTAATTCCATTTTTGAAAATTTTCCCTTTATACCATTGAACTCCATTTTGTTATTTTAATAAAAATGCTCAGCGACCTGCTGAAGAATAGATCATAAGCATGTCACGCTTTTTGAAATTTTCACATTTGCGGTTAAATGTCAGAATAACTAAAAAGCACAAAACGATAGCAAGACCGATTCTTGGAAGACATGGTTAATGATCTATGAGTGATTGCTCGGAATAAAGGGAGAAAATATACGATATATACCTAAACATGTCAGCCGACCACAAGCAGTAAGCCAAAGTTAAACCGTAGTTTCTTGAAAAACCAAAGCCGCTATATTTGATCGGAAACATAGACAGTTTGATCATTTGGTTTCGTGGATTTCCCCATCTTTGAGTATTCTACTAGAAAAAGGTAACTGTAAAACTGTGCGAAAAAGTGAGACAAGTTTTACTTTTGTTTGCTTAAACAATAGCAATAAATGAGAAACACATTCATCTTTTACATCCTAAGCCAAGTAATGCCATAATTTACATAAGAAATGCGTCCAGCTTCAACTTTGACAGTTTGATAGTAATAAATTTCTTTTACAGCACACACCAGCCAAAGCATAAGCAGAAGAAGAAAATTTTACTATTTATATTCAGTTCAATGTTTTTTTTTTTTTTTATTTTGTTCGTAAAGATTTCCCAAGATTTTGTATGTGACGTAAAAAAATGTTTTGAATAAAGGCTCTGTTGTAAACGCAACCTTAGAGAACTCGATTAATATTTTGCTACTCTTCTTCTTCTTGCTCTTCTTCACTTTAGTGTTACAACTTCTACGGTCTTAAAGCTTGTCAAGGAAGTTCCCGAGTTATTACTTCTCTTTGCACTTAATATAAAACTATAGATAATAAAATCTAAGGAGTTTCATCCCTACCAACTTGCGTATATATATATATCTATATATTTCATATAAGAGAATTTTCCCTCACATATACACATATAGAGGTATAAAATACTTGTTCAATATATATGTGTATGTATGTACGGTAAGCCGGGTGCGTTATTCTTTAATGCTTTGGATGAATAGATTTCTTCTGTTTATTTTTATTTCTTTTTTGTTTGTTTTCCTGTTCGTTCAATTTTCAAAAGAGTTTTTTATTTTTTTTATTTTTGCCATTTGGTGTCATGTTTACATACACACTCGTATTCATACGTAACTGTATATGTTTGTTTATTTTATTTTTGTGCTTGTATGCATGCATTTGTGTCTCGTGTTTATTTATTATTACTTCTTACATGGTTTGCCGTTTCTTTACGTTTTACGTTTTATGTTTTTGGAGTAGTCACTTTTTCTCTTCCTTTCTTCTCCTTAATTCAATTTTTTGGAAATCCTTCTTTTTTTTACAAGTAAGGAAAAGAATTCCTTTGAGTCTAGAGTTCCTTAAAAGAGAACTAAGGTTTTTTTTTTCTTTTTCTGAAGATTTTTTATTAAGTTTTAGAAAATAAATTAAATAAAAAAAATATTAAAAAAAGGTGGAAAGAATTTTCA
>KK502594.1:396860-450239 GCA_000688735.1 Glossina austeni
TGATCAGAGTTCCGGTCTCAATTGTATTACAATAATTTCTACTATAATGTATAATATAAATACAATGTACTATAGGTAAGGTCTACCATGTGTCTCTGTACTATGTGTAAGGTCTACGGGAAAGTTCTGTCCGTTTTTGCGATAGGACAAAATAGAAATCACCAATCCTTTCTTCCGGTCTGCTGAGCTGAATTAAGCCTTTCTGCGATCTCCGATATTGTCAGAAAAGAATCTTGCTTAACAACATCGTCCTCGATGAAACATGATCGCCCAGAACATAGCTTATGAGAAAAATCGAAATCATCTGTTTCAAATTTTTCGAACCGTCAGCTGCATGTCCTAGCAGAAACTGTACCTTCACCAAGCACTTGCAATAAATTTTGACGTCCTTCTGCAGCATTTCTTCCTTGTCGCAGTTCGTATAAAATACAGTGGCATAAATGAACTTTACCGGTAGCTATGAGTACACCATCGCTTCACACTTAAGACTAGAATGTTTTACTTAATTTACTACGTCGGTAGGTATACCTTAAGCGATACAACTAGAGAGCCGAGCATGCGTCAAATAAACATGTGCTTACGTGTCGAAAATTATTGTCATAGAAACGGATAGAACTTTCCGGCAGACCTTATATATGCATATATTTCATTATTATTATTATTATTGCTAACTTAGCCAGAGAAATAAGTTCTAGGAGTAAAGTCTTAAAGCGCTAGGTTTTTTTGAAAAACCCTGCCACACTTGAGATTTAAACCCACGACCATTGAGTTGTTAGTGGTGATCCTTTGCCTACTCGGACATTGAGGCGAATATTTTATTATATTTTCAATATAATATAAGAAATTTAAATAATATAACGACTAGTCTAGGTCGACATAAGATTCGATGTAAGAAATACCATGTGTGTCGACACAGAGTTGTTCTCCTAGGACGACACAGAGTCGTTAAGGGTTAATATTGAAATTTTTTTTAGTATGAGGATTTACAAACTCAAACAGTCACTCTGCATATGCTGAATACTTTTGTTAACCCATTTGCAAATTTTACTAAGCAAATTAAAAAAAAAAAATGAATTCTGAAAAATTTTCTTCTTTATTTCCTCGTAAAAAAAGTGATTTCATCAACAGATGTGTTTTAATTGCACATACAAACATAAGATAAATTTCCAAATAAAACACCTTTATCTCTCCAATATGCATTGACTCACCTTTTGTGCCTTACAAGTAGTTGTGATAGGCTGCACCTCATGTTGTGGATGACGCTGATCGTTAATGCATTCAGCACAAGCAGGTATTTTGCAAGTCAAACAATACATTGACAATAATTCCTCATGTTCGCCGCATACCGATTCGCGTTGTTGAGCGGCTCCTTTTGGCTTCACTAATGTATGCTTAGCCAAAGGCCCTCTGGCCGGATGGCATAATTCACGACATGCGTCACAATAACGTATCTCGCATTGCTCGCAAACCAGTGATGCTACTTTCGGATCGGTTTCACACATTTGACAACGTAATGCCTCACGGGCGCAAAAACGATCGACTATGGACTCCATAGCACGATAGGGCGGTAAGTTACGTACACCGCCCTCGTCGAAGAATACAATTTTACGGCAAAGTGGACAAGTTAGACTGTAAGCAGCACCTGGCGGTCCCGATGCCGATCCTGGCAATAAGCCTTGCAAATGTGCAGGACCAGCATACGAGACTGGACGTGAAGTATTAGAGCAACAAACTCCAGAATCAGCCTCACTTAGGATGCTCACTTTATCCGACTGATCTTGATCGGAAGTAACTGATTCGGAACCTGTGGCGGAACTCGCAGTGCTAGCAGCTGAACTATTCGACGAATGTCTAGTCGAAGGATGAGGATGGGTGTGTGCGTGCGTATGAGCCCCTGGAGGATGAGGATGTATAGTAGCGGCTACACTGTGTATGGTACAACCATTTATGTTACCAATTAGCGAAGAACCGCCTGTAACCGAAGCTAAAATTGCACCCGGTGTATAAGGGGTCTGTATATCCAAAGCACAACCCAAGCACAAAGCATGAAAACAGGGCAACAATACTGGATTTGCAAAAAGCTGCTTGCACGTAGGGCAACGTAATTCGTCCTCCATAATCTCAGACAAAATAGGACCAGGGATAATAGGATTTTTGACTTCAGAGAAGAAGTTGTAGTGAAATTTGATATATATTTTTCACTTTAAAAATTATTATTAATTAAACATTTTCAAAATATTTGAGTTACGCTCCAAATATTTTCTTTTTTTTTAAATTTTTTTATTAATATTTGTGATCACTTTATACCCAGGTATCTGTATCTTTCTTAATTTTTTTCATTGAATTTCCTCTTTTATACTATTTTCAAAATGCCGCCAAATTTTTTATGGCCTTGGAAAATTTTATAGTTAATTTGCACACTTGCACCCTTAGAAAGATTTGTCAGAAATTCACTTTGATCTATGAAGCATTAACAAGTGCAGCATTAGCATCAACACAAAGAGCAACACATTTTTGCACAATTTTGCAAAGTATTAAAATTCGTTTTTGCTTTCCTTGCTTTCAATCCACTCGAATTTTTTTCATTTTCCACCAAACTGCCTAATATTTCATTTGTTTATTTTCTTTTGAAAAATTTATTTCTTTAATAAAGCATTTGTATGTATTGTTGAACAACGCACTACCACACACTTCTCTATACAACCGTCTTTTCTTCTTTCCACGATTTGCGGATCTTATTAATATAGGATTTGTTTTAAATTTGAATTGTTTGAATTTAATTAAGTGTGCCGCGCAACCTCTACATATATCCTACACTTTAGGTTGAGTTAAATTACATTTATTTTCACATAAGCTCTCACGATTAAATATACACATGTTTACCGTTCACAAGTTTTTTTTTATAATTTTAGCAATCAATTAATTATTTGTAAAAATGTTTTATTTTTTAGTTAAGTTTAGTTTTCTTCTTAATATTACATATATTTACGTACAATCTTCCGCAAAGTTTCGCGACAAAAAATCTACACCGTCACCGTTCGATTTGAAAGTTAAAAATGCAACAACAATATACACACGGTACTTCTTTTATACCAATCGTCACTAACAGCTGTTACTCAATGTCTTTTTTTAAGGCAAAGCAAATTTTACTCTCAGAAATAGAATTTCATATGCTCAATATTTTTTTAGGGCATCCATAAGAAATGCACAGCAAAGTCAATTTTACTCTCACAAATTGCATTTGATATTCTCAGGATTTTTTTAGGGCATCCATAAGAAATGCACAGCAAAGTCAATTTTACTCTCAGAAATGTTAAAAAGAGCATTCAAAAAGTAAATAAGAGATTATGTATGAATTTTCGTAGCAAAACAAGTTGAACAAGTAATTTTTGTACGTCTACTCACGAACTCGAACATGTATGTTGCTCACGAACGCGAAAATGATTTTTATTCATGTGCACGGTAAAGTAAATTTTAGTCGCAAAAAGTAGACTGCTACTCTTAGAAATCTCAATGGTAACTAAACGCATTCTTGCTTTGTTTTGATTCGTTTACCGATTTCAGTGCTGTGCTGTAAATGACGATAATCGCGTTAGCAGAACTACGATAATATTTTGCTTCTTTTTCGGTTTGTCAAACCTACTCTATATCATATCAAACACATTCGGATGTATCGCGTTAACAGTGGTGCGCTTGCTAGCAAATTTACTTTATAAAGTTTCAATGGAAGTGAAATAAAATTTGGTATAATTGAAGGCAATTTCCATAAAGTTATGGAGTAAAGTTATGGAGAGATGAAAATGGCCGTAGTAAAGCGCTTTCTAATACTTATTCAAAAACAACAAACTAAACTAAAATATAGATTT
Source organism: Glossina austeni (assembly GCA_000688735.1). Classification (NCBI taxonomy): domain Eukaryota; kingdom Metazoa; phylum Arthropoda; class Insecta; order Diptera; family Glossinidae; genus Glossina; species Glossina austeni. The sequence goes on from KK502594.1 coordinate 400,727, forward strand.
CATATAAAACAATTTGTAAAAAGTATTTTTATGTAGCTATCAGTACCATTTTTTCGTGAAGCATTTGGATCAAAGGGAAAGGGATCGACATCTCATGATAATATATAATAACGTTTAGACCGTAATCTGCTGTATGTTGTAATTTTCAGTTTTCTTGCGAGTGTATATAACGTATCGTCCCCATTTGCAAAACTGGACTTTTCATATAATTTTTCACTTTTGGAGCTTTGGTCCAATTTTGGTGGCAATGAACGTTTTTAATAATAATGAGGTGGAAGCTAAATATTGATTGGTTGTATACATAAATATTTTATAGAAACATTTGCGGATTTTCCTTTTTTTTTTAATTTCATAAAATGATAAATACATTCTGCTGCCGTTATCTTATACATAAGCATTCTTAGTATTAGTTTTATCGAACAATAAAAAACACAAAACCCCACTAAGGTGCCGAGAGAAACTATAAAAGTAAAATATATTTTAGATAGTTAATCGTTCAAGCATTTTCGGCTCCTCTAAACTGGGTAAATTGGCTACGATTTTTGAACAAAAGGCAAGAAAGGTTGATAGGTCTGCTAGATTTTATTTTAACTTTTAGTTAACAGGCTTTTAAGTTCAATCTCTCTTTTAAGTAATTCTATTTTTAGCTCCAGCTCTTTAATTTCCAATTTGTGTTTCTCGTCAGCTCTTTTATCTTCATTTTGGAAAAGTTTTATTTGTTCTTTCAACAGCTCTTCCTTAAGATTCTGCAGCACCTTCCTTTTGCTCGTGGGTTTAGATGATTCTTCGTGAGCCTAAATTAATGTTTAATCATTAAGAAAACTTCGAACGGAAAAAAAAGGACGAAATACCTTTTTAGGATGTGAAGCTAATGAAGAGATTGTGTTTTCGTCTTCTTCGCCTGCTGGAAGGGAGGAAACTTGAGAAGTTTCAGGGTTAATATTAGAATGAGAACTGTTTGGTTCTTCTTCCTTTATTTCATTGCAGTGGATTTCAATTTCATCTTTTGCAAAATTACTGACGTCTAATTCATTTAGCGGATCGGGAAAGCTTGATGAGCTATCTTGCAAAAAATCAATTTGCTCACACTTTGGCGTAACTTTCTTTTCTCGTCTACATTTCTTTTTAATGTTTTCATATTTATCCTTCAAATTCTTAATACTGCGATCAGTTGGACTTAACTTTCCAAATTCTTTATGAATTTTTTCCCAACAAATGCGTTTTTCTTTCCACGTCACTGCATCTAGGCCTTTAGACTCCACAATAGGTTTATGTTTCTTCAGAATAGACAAAAGAATTCTTTCCTCTTGCGCCGAGAAATTGGCGGATCTTTTGAAACAAAATATTTAACAGGCAATAAATAAATGAAATCAATGTATATCCATTGATTTATATATATATTGGTTTTTTATTACCTATTTCTTTTGTTTCTGCCGAATTCCATCTTTGCACTTCGAAGTTTTTATATTGCTATTTACAAGTCTGTCAATTTTTATTTTTTCGTTTTGCTTAACTTACGATTAAAGAAAAACAAAACAATACTATGAATAATCTGTCAAACAAAGTATTTAAGTATTTAAGCGCAGTAGATTAGTCAGATGTACAGTTTAACCCAAATAATCGATATTTTCCCGCATCAAAAAAAAAAAACCACCAGTTAAACCTCCGATTAAATGCTTTGTATGAACTAAACTAAGTTTTGCAGAATATTCCCCTCAACGTTCGCGTTGGTTCCAGCGACAACATCAAACTTCAACCTGTTATACATGTGCATCAGAAATGTTGCATCGCAGGCCGGAGATTGAAAGAGAAAACTACGATAAAATTAAATGCTTATGTGCATGATGTGCATAGTAAGTCGTATGTTGTGTAGGAATTTTTTGGTTTTTTTGAAAGCCGGCAAAAATGCATATGCATATGCCTTTGTTGACAGAAGCAACTTCGCTAATTTGCGCCCTTATTAATTTATAACATATCTGCGCCAATATATAGGAAATATACATAGCTATGCATATATATTTATAAGAAAGTGAGCATAAATAAAGAAAATCACCCTGCTTCTTATTCATGAAAGATCGTTAGGCCTCTTCGTAATCCTAGCTCTTTCATACCCATTGTCAAAAGGTAAATATATTGATGTTGTTAACTGAGTAGTGATTACATCTTTGATTAGAGGCAGACAACAGTCATTATGCGTGCTACTATCACTGTCGCTCTAGTTGGTATCGCTTAATTAATAATCGCTTAATCGCTTAAAGGTACGTTACGATGTTCTTAAATTATTAAAAAGGCTAATGAACGTTATGAACACATACAGTAAATACGTTTTTTTTTTTTTGCTTATTGTATTGAACTGCATTTATTTCTTGACCACATTTTATTAAAGATTCTTTAAGTTTTTTATAGCCGCTAGTGAAGAATGAGGATACACTCATTTAGTCTTTGGCTTTGCATGCCTAACATGCAATACATATATACATCATTGAGCAGTTTCAAATTGTGAATCGTTCTAGCCACGTCTGTCCATTTGTCCTTCTATGCGGATGTGTGTTGTTGACACTCTCCTGGTCGCACCGCCTTAAAAATTGGAAAACTATTACACAAGCATATTGCGCATCGTCATTATCAAATGAAGGGAGAACTTTGCGGAAAACAGAAAAATTTTTGTTTCCCTATGGCAATGCGCCAATTCACATCTGAGCAGTTACCGTTGATAAAATATATAAGTTGCACTTAGAACTGCTCGACCATCCGTTTCATTGGCCAAATCTAGCCATTGTCTAAGTCAAATCTTTAATTTATAAATTGTACCCGTCACGTAGGGTCATGGCAAACATCGGCTGAATTTCAAAAGAAATATGCATCGAAATGGTTCTTAACACTTGATGTTGACGTTACCTCCGATCTCTGCAGTCGTTTTACGGATGCATATGACGATCGGGGTCAAGTAAATGCTCGGCTTGGTCGATATCAGCAGTTATTGATCAGCCAAAGCGATATTTCACAAACCACTATTGATGCAGATTTATCCTTAAAGCAGCGGATAGCTGTTTTCCGTTTAGCGAAATAAAAAGAAGGACAAATTATAATTAAGAGTTGCCATGTAACGGGTTCCGATAGATACTTTATTAAAAAATTGATGTTTTCTCACAATGTGTTGCACGCTTGGCACATGTACGAGCAAAAAGATTATGGAGATTGGTTTGAACAAAATTTCATCACGCAAAACGATATATTTTCCATCCTTCCGATAGAATATATATCCGTTCCAAGCCGAAACGACAACTTGTCGTTTGAGGCTATATATGCGAGCAGCTGTCTTTTAGATACACCGAAAGTCTTCTGAGAAAGAAAACAAATTCTCCATCAGGACGAATAGCATCTGGCCAGCTTAGCGGGAAGGATAAGGGATGCTAAAGTGTTCGCTTAACGAGTCGAATACTAAAAAAGCACGATATCATGACTTTCAGTATATTACTCCCATTTCTCGTCTCAATTACATCAGTTGTTGTTGATAGCGCTCTTGAGCTATGATTTTACTTGGCCAAGGCAATCCTTAATACACTACATCCTCTAATGCCCCATTTGGGGGCGTTCAGTTTTGTCATTAAAGACCCCCGTAATCGGCAGCATTTCTCTGCGTATTAAATAGACAACTTCATGTTTCCACCAAATCAAGTTTGAGCTTCACAGAAGTCGATCTATTTAAAGCTACAAAAGTTGCGTATAACGTAGCTGGATAGCTTATACCGATGCATAAATTTGAAAGATTGTATTTTCACAGGAAGAGGTCACAATTTCACAAATGTCATCTGTTAGCAGAGCCTATCGGGATTAATCTCTATGCCTGATGTTACATAAGCATTGCTAGCTCTGCATGCATATATGCATAAGCGTACACACTAAAGTAGAACGTCGTACTGTGAATTTTTGCTTTATCAAAATTACATATCGGATACAGAGTAGATAACGCATACAATTTTCAATGGCATGCCTGCCTAGGGAGAGATTGAACAACTTTCACAAAGGAGAAGAATGTGTCCTAAAATGTACGCCAACAAAGGTGTAATAAATACTTGATAACCGCAAGATAACCATTAAATATACTTATCGATCGAAAAAAATCAAAATTGAAGCGTTGTATGTACACAAAGTGCTCGCGTATGCGTATACGTATATCTGTGTGGACAGAACGATAGGAGAGAAAGCAAGCAAGCAAGAACAAGTAAAAAGAATCAATAGCTTTTAATCAATGAATATTTGAATTAAAAGCCAAACATTGGCATGCATCTACAACAAGAGCAAACGCATATATGAGTGTTCGCATGTGCATATAGACGAGCGCATACTACTTCAATTGAAATATTATCGCGTGTATGTATATGAGAAGATAATGAAACACTACTAATACATGAGATAAGAGCAAACACGTTGGTTAGTCAATCACCAATTAAACCGCAACTTTGATATAAAATCTCCCCGTTTCTGTTTATACTATAGCGTGTAGACTTACATGTGCACGCGCATTACACTTCGATTCTCGTATAGTGAGTGATCTGTCATAATGTAGGAAATAATAGTATATCCACAATATATAAATGGCGACTATTTATTTATAATGGACTGTTTGTATGTAAGAAATATTTGTGTTATACATCGCATTGTGTACAAACTCATTTAATAGCGATGTTACATCATATTTTGAACTATAGTCAAGTTTGTATTCATAACTTGCATAGATATCATACACGAAAGTATACACGCTTGTGTGATAGTCCGCCGAGGTAAACATACATGAAATATATTGTACATGATGGTAAGGCCATACGTACGCGTACGCGTACATAAATGTATTTATCAAAATGTTTAATAAACATAAACATTACATGCAGTAACAACAATAACCGCTTATCAGCTGTATGTGTGTTTGTGTATCTTATGGTTTATCTCATCAAATTTGGTCAAAATATTGACTAAAAAACGTAAAAAATATATTGATCGATTTTTCTATATTTTATTTATTTATTTTTTTTTTGTTTTTTCTTTTCACTATCAGTGCAATGAGCGTACAAAATTTGCGTCATCTTTTTGTAACACTCCTTAATGTATATCGAAAAGCTTGTAAAGTATTCTTTTAATAAACACAAAGTTTCTATCAATGGACTCAATAATACTACGCAAGCCAGTAACACTGATATTTTTAGTCTCGTAATAAAAACAAACTCCCCCGAACGAATGGTTGTGGATTATTTACAATTGATCGGTTCAAGTTCCTTCAAAGGCCCTGCTCGCTATATGCCACTCGACCATTTCTCTCGAAGCGTTTCGAAAGCGAACAACCACTATTGGACTTGCGACACCAGCATTTTACAGTGTGAAGTGACGATGCTTCCTTTCCAAAAGTGAAAGTATGTGACTCGATGTATCCTTGTTTTGAAAATCGTAACAAATCATTGCACGAAAATTTTCAATTTTTTCATTGAGGCACCATTTTCAAGCCACTGTAAGCAACATAAACCGCACTCACATGACAAACTGTTTCCAGTAGAAACTTCAAATAGTATTATTGTTGCCAAGGCTAAAAGTATAAAGAGTGACGTATGTATAACCGCAATAAAAGATTTTATTTATTGCTCTTACCAAAGCTTTCAAAATGTTTTTTGCTGAAGTTTGAAGCGCTTCAATAATAATCAAACGATATGTGTGAAAATTTCATGGCATTTCTGGCACTAGCTTACAAGCTACAGTTGTTTAAGTAACAGGTGTTTATTGATCGCTTTCGCCGATGGCTACCGTATCGCCCGACAGCCGATTATACTCTGGAAAGTGGTGATGGGTCCATGTCGCATCCATAGCCACATATCGCATGTTTTGCTTAAACAGCGCTAACAAGCAAACTTCTGAGTCATCAACAAGTTGTTTTCAAAGGCGAACGAGTGGGCGCCGTGCCCACTTCGAGCAAAATTTCTTCATTTACAAACGTTCATGCGAAATACACCGTCCTCTGATATCTTTAAGGGCTCAGCTAGCTCACGCAACCTCAATTTTTAGTCTTCCAAAACAATTTTGGGCAACTTTTTGCCTGTTATCTGGAAGATCGGATAACCTGAGCGTTCAACATCATCAATACTGTGTTGAAATTCAACGAACCACCCACAAAGGTTTTTTTTACGACAGAAAGAAGTCGCCTTCACATCTTTCATGCCAAAGCTAATTGTAAACGTGTTTGTTGTCATCAAAAAGCTCCATTTAATCGAGTTATGAAATTCAGGATTTTTCCATTGCTTTGAAAATTCTAAAGCTACGGTCAATAGAATAATTTTAAGTTGTAAACTAATTATCGGAATGTCACGAAATTGTAACACGCAGCCTTCGAAGGTTGGTCCAGAAATCATATGGTCATCAGTCATGAAATCATATGTCAGCAGTGATGCCATATATGTGTCAGACAAAAGATTTATCTTAAACTACGCTTAAGGAATCTACTAAAAATAGTCCTTTAATATTTATCCTAAGTAAAGAAAGTTCCTAAAAGTGATACACTCCAAGTATAAAATTCTAAAGGTCATCAAAGTGTGTAAGAACTGTTAATATCTGATTCTAAAGATTATTTTAATAACAAATAATTTTTTTTTTTTGTCCTTTATATTCCTTAATAATATGTTTTTGCGAAACCAAAAGCCTTTAATGTTAAATTGTTAACTGAGTTTTGAGATGTAATCGAAAAGTTAGTAAAATATTATCCTTACACACATTACATGAATTATAGTAAAAGGAATTCGGTCTTTTACCATTTGCCATAATATCCAGGCTAGCTAAACTCCCTAACATATGCTACAGTATCGAACATCTTAAACATTAAATTCCAACTAGTAAACGTAGCACCATCAACGTTGGGCAGTTGGTATTAAATGTGATTAGGAAAGACATTTATGTGTATTTACCGCTTAAACGGGATGCATTCTGTTGCTTCCAACATGCGAACGAACAACGAAACAAGAAAATGGGAATAAACACAAACATATCGAACAACAAAATATCACATAGCTTTGCTCTACAAAAGGAACTACAGGACTAGAGAACACAGTATCAATTACTGTTACTCATGAGATAGAAACCAGTAGTTGTTGTATAACTTTATCTGTGTTGCTTATGTTTGAAACAGTAGTCAGTCTACAGCATAGGATATCCTATTGTTATTATACTGTTCACTTTTAGTCCTGCTGTTATTGCTTCCATGTATACTGTTGCGTTAGTCTCTTGTTGTTTTCTAGTCAGCAAGTCAATTCGTTCCATCTTCATATTGTTGGTGTTTTAATTTTTTTTTCTTCTTTTTTCTTTGTACTTCATTTTTTTTTTTTTTTTTTTTTGGCGTACTCAACGCTTATGAATTTCGGAAATATGGAGTTTAACGCGTCTGAACCTTTTTTCATATGTTTGGGGTGAGAAGACAAAAATTTTCTTTTATTTCTCTCTGTGCGATTGTTTATATGTTCACTAGGATTTTGTCTACAAACGTAAGTTTGTATATTTGCAGAGGATTCTCTTTCATTTTACTCCTTTTGTGTTATGTAGATATTGTCGGTGTTGTTAGCAAAGAGAGAAAGCATACAGTAATTGCTTTCTGTGCCCAAAAGGTTTCAAATATCACGTGGGGACTAACAACATGTTTATCAGGCGAACACAAGCATACGCAGCGGCAACATTTCGCCTGCTTAGTTGTAAATTAATTTCATTTTATATATTTTGTAGATGATGCTGATGATACGAAATTTAACACAATAACTTTTAATTAAATTTTTACTCAAGCATATAGTTTAGCTTTTTTTTGCAAATGTTTTTGAAATGAAGGCACATTTAATTACATGCACATTGAGTTACACATTAATAAAATTAATAAAACACAAATAGACAAAAAAGCAAATGCTTTAAGTGAGTTGTTATACTGCCCATTAGTTGTTTGTTAAGCTTGCCATAGGGCACACACATACGAAATGCGAATCCGAAATCTTAGAGAAGAATATTTTGCTCTTATTCAGATATCGTTATTTACTGGGCTTTTAAACTTTCATCACAATTTAAAAAGAAGGCATTTACCATCAAGTTGTTTTTCTAGACAAACTTTTTAGATCATAATCGTAACTTTTGCTACCGTTCCTAGACTATGGTTAGATTAATTTCTTTATTCAGGCTGAGCAATTTATGTGGTATGCGTGTTCGCAAGAAAGATACTAAAAAAAAAGAAAATGAATAACACAACTTAATAATAATAATAACAACATTATAATGGGCACACGCCCGCCCGGTTATATACCCTAAACTGCTTTGCCAAGTCCAATTCTTCACCTGTTTCTGCTATAAGATATTACATTTCTTCATATTGCAGTATGAAGTCTTACTATGCTGAAGGGTCTTAAGATTGGAGATGTGGGAGATGGCTTAAAACTCGAAACGAAGCCGTCCAAGTTCAGTGAAGTTCCCTTTATTTTGAAAAAACTAAATATTCTTGATGATGGTATTTATGACAAATTACAAATATGTAGATCTTGTTGCCATATGTGAAGTAGGTGTACATGATGGCGGAATTTTTGCATAGAAAATACAAGTTTATTGCACGGCAATGATAAAAAAATATTTTATTCGGAGCATTGCCTATCACCGGTTAGGCAATCTGCGCAACTATCTCAGCCAGTTTGTGAATGCCATGAAACTGTTACACTTCTCGAGCAAATCAATCGTTGAGCGATACTCTTACATTTTCGTTAGAAGTGAATGCATCGTGCAAAGAAAAACGCAAATGCTTTCTATTTGAGACAAAACTCGGCATTTGGTGGAAACATATTTTTTCGCTATTGCTTTTTTGTGCCAGGTGCCCAAGCTGTTCAGAAAAAGCGTAAGTTCGGATATGTGATGGCCGGGCCATCTGTAATGTGTAAATCATGTATAAAGTCCAGGTATAAAAGGTGGGTCTACCCCACGGGTATATTAATACCCGTATACCAAAAATGCTGTAGGATATAAAAATAAATTAGAGAAAAAGTACTTTTCTTTTTCTTTCGAACCCATGTCGCCTTTTAAATTAGTTCCAAATCATTATCTTTTGCTTTTCAGTTTCCGATTATGTCCGATGCCCCTGAGTTCTAAATAAATTCGGACATATCTACATGTTTCTCTCACGAGAAGTGTTAAGGAATTCCAATTACAATTGAAATCTCAATTAGATACCATTTTCACTCCAGCTTGCATTCCAATTGAATGCAATATAAGCAGCAAACAGTAGTATTATGAGTTCAACGTACCAGCCTTACGCTAAAAGGAGTAAAATACAACAAGAAGTGCAAGCATTGCTTTTTCATCGGCAGAACTTGAATCGCGCTCAAGCAGAGCATTAAATTGAAAATATCGAGTGACATAAATGCCATCAATTTTGGTGCAAATAGTTAACTTAAACACAGACAGACTGCGCCACTTTAATATATTCTTAACTTTCGAAATCCTATACCTTGATATAAACTCATACGTCCGCAGTGAAAGCTAATTTTAAAATTTCCAATTTTTTTGCTATAATTCAATACCTTCCTTGTTTACCCTTTATCAGGTTATATGCAACATTTTTGTCTGTTTAGTCAAACTGTGCCTATTAAACCCGCTCAGACGGCATTAAAATTAATGACTAAACCAACTTCAATGCTTTAAATAACACGGGAAAAAGCTTTCCCTGACCAAGCAAAACATTCTAACCGCACCACTAAAGGATCACCACACATCTAAGCAGAAACATATACATGAACCCATTTTTTGGCTTTTGTTTTCTCATATGTCATGAAAATTGCAAAAATATTTGTTTCACACTCAGCTAAACCTTTACTGACATTAACCGAAAGTGAGTACAACATCATGCTCGAACATCTCATATAATAGTAAAGGAGCAACCGACTCCTCGCCTAAAATAGAAGGAGTTAGAAATGCGTTATGCCAAATCCAATGAAGTGTAATGGAGTAAGGCAAGCATACAACAACAAAAAAAAAAAAAAAANAAAAAAAATAAAAAAAAAAACTTAATAAAAGTAAACGAGCGAGTGAGTAGCATTCTGCCACCAAATATCAAAAATCTAGAAAAGATAAAATGAAAAAAAAAAAAACAAGGCACTCATCGTCCTCCCTTCCCACTATGCTTTAATATTATTTATCCTCAATTTCGTTATAGACTTTTTGTGTTTTGTTGGTTATTAAGAAGACTTACTGCCTCCCAACACTTTTAATATACCATATAACAACAAATACCATAGCCACAGGCATCATGTCCTTGGCCATGACAACGGAACTTGTGCAAAAAAAATTCCCAAAAAAAGCAAACACACACTTTCATTGTTGTACTTATTTTTTTTTTTTGGGGGAAAAAGGGAGAAGTAAATATTTCGGAGCATCAATACGAAAAAAATGAAAACAAAAATAAAAAGAGGAAGCAAAAAGTAAAACAACATTCACGCCCAATATAAACTCGGTGGATAATGTTTTTTTTCTTTTTCTCGTATCTGTTTAAAAGGATACATTGCTGAAAATAAATGGGCGCGTTGATGGGATTTATCTGCTCATAACGCTTCTTTTTTTTTTTTTTTTTTTAATTTTTAAAGAAGTCCATAAGCCGGAAAATTGTGCATTATGTATGTGTGTGTGCCATTTCTATTTGCTTATGAAGCGTCGCTGCAATGCATCGACTTAAAGTAGGAGTAAATGCATTTTAGTCTATTAGCATGTGTACGGACAAGCATTCGCCAAAAATTTAATATAAATTTAAAATTTTCTTTCTTTTTTTCCGCTTTTTTAAATGCTTGGGAAATAGGAGTGTATACCAATTGTTGCATCGACTGTTGGCCTCACACTTAAGGAATAAATATTTGCTTTATAAGTATAACCTAACTCGGAACGGACAATATAGGATATATTAGGTTAAGATTAGAGAAGACTGCAAACTTCGATCAAAAGGTTCAGACTATTATCCGAAGCGCACTTTCACTTATAGCGCTATAACAGAGAGCCAGATAACAGCCAGAATATTATGATGTCGAAGATAAGTGTTTCTAACAAAGACATTCTTCATAGTCTAAAGCAACTTAAGGATAGTAAGTCACACGGTCCTGACGGTATTCCGCCGTCTATTTTAAGGGCATTCGTCGAAATGTACTTACAAGAATCTTGATTTTTGAGATTATTTGAGATTAATTTGCAAGAGTACTTTTCTTATCTTAATTTGCAAATATTGGAGATACACTTAGTTGAAAATTATAGAAGCTCTGCTAAACTAAGCGTACCATCGACATTTTTTGGCGGAATCGCAACAAAATCCATTTCTCCCTATCAACGTCATGTAGACGTCCCCCACGAGCTTTTTAGAACTTATGTGTCAAATCTTTAAGGCGTGCTCCACTGGCGTCTTCGCGGATCTTGATAAGGCTTTCGACGGATTTAATTGCAGGTTACTGATTTTTAAATTACTGTCGTCCGATTTCGGCCCTATTATTACTAGATTGTGAAAATCATACCTCCTAAGCAGATCTTTTACAGTGCTCTGTGATTTCTTTCAATCATTGGAATTTTCAGTGTTATCCGGTGTTTCCTAACGCAGCCCTTTCGGATCAATATTATTTATATTAGATATTAACTGGCTATCATCTGCTATTGAGTCTTCCCGCGTCCTTGTATATGCAGACGATGTTAAACTGTTTACCGCTTTTAATGCGGAATATGCTTTCAGTATTCTCCAGTTAGACTTAAGAAACATGGTCAAGTGATTTTTAATTAATCTTCTAACAACAGTATATGTCGTTGGGTCACATAAATTCGAGAAAGTTGATACTGTTACGGAAACATTAACATTTTTATTTAACTTATTTTAATGTTAAGTTCATACCACTGAATTGCGATTTTTAGGGCAGCGTAGCTTTTATTTATCTATTTACAAGTTTTTTACAGGAACTTATATTTACAATAAGTCTTCTGGTCTTATCTATTTGAATATGACGGTTCAACTTTCTTGACTCGCATGACTTTGCCTTTCGCAAATATTCTCCTTATATGCCCTTTGACGAGCAAGAGACACCAATACCGAACTTCATTGTAATATAGTTCTGTTAACCCCTTTATCACGGAAATGTTGCTGCTAATTGTTGTTAATCGTTTCGACAGTCGCCAACTGCTTGAGCCAAGCAACGCGTCATAATTGTGGATTTCATTTTACCATCTTTTTGGGATTTAGTTTCTTGGCAATTCGAGTAGTTTTCATGCAAACTCAAATTATCAAATGGATGATTTTCACAACAACACGTTTCTTGATCTTAAAGTGTTGGTCGATAATAAATTTCAATTTAGTATTAGGCTTTATTAAACGCTGGACACCTGAATTCCATGATTCTTACATTTCTAAAAGATTGTATACGAAGTTACTACTAGAACGCTCCTCAATAGTAGGATCTCCGTCATATGGTTGCTATGTTGAATCAATTAAATCAGTTCAACGGCAATTCTTATCCCTTCCGTTAAAACGCTTATGTAACGTTACCACCGTATGAACACCGATCACCATTAATAGCGTCACTGTCGCTTGTGGAAACGGAGACTTATTTTAGTTGTCATCTTCGTAGTAAAGTTGATAGATCGCATTATAGATACGCAGGCCGTGCTAAAAGGAATCGATTTTAATGTTCGTATCGCTCCATCCAGAAGCTGTCAGTATTCAAAACTTAATCAATGTAGATCTAATTATGAAATTTTCAATAAAAACCAGAATGACATTTATAATCGTCGAACTTGTCGAGCCCTATATGTGTCATAAAAAACGCTATATAGCGCTTTGCCGCTGTCACAGCTAAGTAGTACATTTAACCGTTTGAGTACCAAACAGCGCGATCGCGCTGTTTAGATTTCATCTCGAGAAAACCCAGACAGTTTTGGAAAAAAACTGGCGAAGAATCCCAAGCAGCGCGATGGCGCTGTTTAGATTTTATTGCGATCGCGGTGCCTGGGATTCTTCGACAGTGTTTTTTCAAAACCGTCTGGGGCTCCAACGGTTAATTAATATTCGACTTCAAAGTCTACAAAACAGAAGATGTTAAACTTGAGCTGCCATGCTAAGACAAGTTCGAGTCGACGGGTTTCGTATCCCTTTGCTTATTGTCGATATGCATTTCGATATGCATATGGGTGGTACGCCCACCCTTTTTTTGTTTCCTTTGTTGCTCTGGCATTACAAACTTTCTATTAATTGTTTAATACAAGTGCTAACTTAAATGGCTCTCTACGCGTGCAATCTTTTCGAGAATACAATTTAGTTAATTTATCTGCGATACAATCGGTAGCTGAATTGGAAATAATGCAACAGATAACAGTAACGTTAAATTGCTATCCGACTGATCAGCTTTGCATGTTAGTTGTTTTTTGTTTATGATGGCTGCAAATATCATTCCATTGCAGCTCATTAATATGACTGATCGCTGCGGTGAGCTGCATTTACACTTTCGTTTGTTTCCTAAATGTTTGTATTTTACACATGCGAACATGGTCTAGTATTTTTTAATTAGTCTTTGCTCGCGTCTTGTTTCAAATTATTTTTTACTTTTTTTATTAATCCTAGAATGTTTCTTGTTTGGCTGTGTTTTAACTTTCGCTTAGCTTCGTATTGCTATGTAAAGTATGCTATGTGTATATTACTCGAAAAATGTGCCCCAATTATTTGCGATAGCGCAGAGAACGTATAAATTGTTAATTGTGTTGAAATATGTTACTGGTTAGGGAGTTAAAAGCAAATTAACGGTATGAGAGTTTTCTATATGCTCCCGTAATATTCAAGCCAATAAGAAGGGCCACTGAAGAGTATTTTCAAGTGAAATAAATTAAAGCAATAAAATTTTCATAAATGATTCTTCTTCTTTTCATACTCATCACCGAAGGATGAGTGGTATGTTCCTCTTGTTAAAACGTTTACAACGTACAAGAGTGAAGGCTTTAGAGACCCCACGAAACATATTTGTTCTTGATCAGCATCAAATTCTGAGTACAGTTAAGCATGTCCGCTTGTCCGGCTGTCCGGCTGTCCGGCTATTCACCTCCGCCTGTGTAATATCTCTTGCATACATTCTCCAGCCACTCAGGCGGATACACACCAGAAAAATTTCCACTTTTATCCTGAAAATAAAAGGAACAACCGCGCCCACCAAATATTGCAGAGTATGAAAATTTAGTTCCTTTCTTTTCTTTTTAGTTAACGAAGGGTATGAAAGTTTCGGTGATGATCGCATATGATTTTCTTACTTGCTATACTTCCTGCGAATTTATTGACTTACTTACAGATATAAAGAACAAGAAGGTTTGAGAATAATCCAAAGTGTGGATTAGGTGGAGTTTTAATTAACTTTGCATCCTACTTTACGTTATTTCATCATCAATCAAAATTCCTAATCAAAAATGTCAAAGTTGGTGTTATCGATTTATCGATAGTCAATGTATCTTCTCTATTTATTTACCGTTCGCTATGGAACGAGCTGGCGGAATTTAATAATCACCAGATACTAAGGGAAGAAAAAAAAATTGCACAATTATTCTCTTCTTCCGTTGATCCCATTTTTAATGTAACGTGTGTGTTAATCCAATTTTGAATATAAGAATGAATGTTAAACACAATTAAGCCGTTCGTTAATTATAACGAGTCCAGTCGATCAGCCGACTGGAACCAGTTCCAATAAATTTAAGTGCAATTCCACACATGTCGGTATTTGCGTGCAAAAGTTGGGAATTTTGCATGAGGAGCTCGTGTGTGAGCACCACCCACAGACGAAAGGAAGGGAAAACCACTAAATCAATTTAAAATGGAATACTCGCTTATTTGGAATAAAGTTTTTTGATATAACCAATCACTCAGAGGATGGTGCAAACATGGTGATGGGCTTTACCCAGATACGCCGTGATCGCAGCGGAATGTTTGGATACCTTTATCGAGTAGGCAAGCATTGTAGCTATGACCAAGCGTTGAATTGGCGAACACCGATTTGGCAGCCGCGACTCTTATCTTTTTGTCTCTGAGGCATAATAAATATGTTACGCCAGAATGATTTTCAATTTCGGCGATATATAATGGCACTTAAATGTGTTGTAGTTATGTTATTATTAAAGTACATTATCAAAAACATTATGAATTCGTATCGAGACCTGAGGATACCTACATTTTCTTTAATTTTCATCATTTCTCTTTATGAACTCCATTACGAATTCTAATGTCAAAAATGGAATTATTATTGTAGCATTTTAAGTACAACAAAGTACAGACAGCAGAACATGTTTTAGCATCTGGTGACCATCGACAATTTCCCTTTTCTGATAATATTGTATGCAAATGTTAAACGGATGTATAATCACCCAGAGAGCAAGGGACACAATAATAATAATAATAATAATAATAAACTTATGGCAAATGTTTTTGTTGCTCTACCATTGTAACAATCCCTAGCATCTTGTCTTGTAATAATTTTAAAATAAAAAACAAATTCAAAAGTGCCTACAAAAACTATGCAAATTTCAATTAAACTAATTGCAATTATAGGTAAATGTGATACACTAAGAAAAAAAAAGAGGAACAAGCATCTCTGAGAAGAACACAACAAAATGTTTATACAAAACAAACGAAGAATTTTATAAAGAAATTTTGCTTGTTTTTCCCTAAAAAAAAAAAAAATAAAAAAAAATAAATAAATAAAAAGGAAATATTTCTCTCTTTTAGAAAATTTCAATTCTAATATAATATCCTTGCCTGTAGGATTCGGAAGTTTTCTGTTGCACGAGCTTCTCGTCGTAACGGGCAATAAAAATAACTAAGAAAATGCGCAACATTTAGGCGAATCAAAGATACGCATCACCTTATACGAATATAGAGAAAACGGAAAGTTGTTGTTTTGCTGTTGTTAGAAACATTTTGATGTTAAAATTTTCGATGGATTGGAAAAATATCCGTATAGAGGTATAAAGTTCACCTACTATGTATATGTAAGCAACTATTTAGGTTTTTCAATTTTTTAAATCGATTTTTAAGATATTAACTGAAAGCTAAACCGTTCTTCTTACTATTTCGATTTTCTAATCAACCATAAATGGAACGGTACGGACCGACAATCACAGCTAAATCAACTGGAAATCTTCCCGCAAACAAAAAAATATTAGTTATGAGCCCCCTGTTTCGAACTTTGAATGTTCCCACGGAATTAAAAAACTAACATACTCCTCTACCTCTGGTATGCGTGTAACGAATAACTTCTTTGCCCTCTATTGGGCTGATCTTTAATCATCACTTTGATAATTAATTTTCGTAAATGTAGCCTGCACTCGCTAGTGAAGGATGTCTGCTTTAAGCCGGTAACCGGCATCAATAATTCCTTAATTTTCACGAATGCCTTCATGAAAGGGATTTCGATTATTTCGAAATTCTTAAACTCTTAAACTAAAAGATAAATCACTTGAATCGAATCAATAAATCTTGACTGATCTAATACATACCTCTCGATATTGCAAACGAATCAACAAAACTTGTATATTCTTCTCAAGCGATGCGTAAGATAATGATTGCAACTAAAGTGGTGAGATCTTATTACATTGTATCAAACTTTTAATAAAGCTACAAATAAACAGATATACATTTAAGTTTACATTCCATCGGAAAATTATTTTTGTAAAATTTCATTCTGCAACATTTAATTTGAAACTTTGACTGTCAGTTCAAGATGAAAAGCAAAACATAAAAAAGAAAGGAAAGAAAATAGAAAGGCAAGTACGACTAGTTTTTGTTACTCATTAGATTCTCTCTAAAAAGGATTGTAATAGAAGTAAAAAGTTAACTAACGACTAACCCTTATAGTTCGAAACATTTAATGAATTTCGAAGCTGGCCCTCTGGCCAAACATTTGCAAGAAAAAAAAGAAAATGAAAAAAAAAAAAAAAACAGAAACTTCTCCTCTTTAGCTGGAGTTATCTTATTCGATTTACAAATAATTATTGAGTAAAAATGAAGTTTTCAAGCTGAATATACCGCAATACTTCGCTCAAGTTAAATTATAGATGTAAATAAATAGCATTCAGAAATATTTTAAAAAACATATTCGCCTTTACTTTTGTGCTTCTGTTACTATATATATCTTCTACCCTCACTTTCCTTGCACTTATCTAATGCTTCTTTCAATCATTCTTCAGATGAATTGGTGAATGTTTATTAAATAATTATATTCGTTTGAAGTATGCACCAAGACCTCATTACCCAATCATAGAGGTAGAAGTTTTCGCACTTCCTTTCCTTGCTCTTGAAAGTGCTAGAAAAGTGCCGTGTTCGCGTTAAATTAATTTACAAACTTTAGATTTACGTTAAGGGAAGATTGCCTCCAGCTATGCAGTTTTTGATCAAAAAGTATCCGTAACTTTTCAATAGATACCATTTGTCCTTAAGGCGCAGGAGGAAAAGTGCAAAGCAAAAACTCAAAGTCACCCTTTTCACAACAAATACACAATCAACACCATTAAAAAAGAGCCTACCACTACTACTACTACTACTACTACTACTACTACTACTACTACTTTCCGAAAAGCAAAACATTTGTGTTGAACACTTTTCGGTTGCAAATATATACATATGTATAAATACATAATGTAGTTAATCGCACAGAGACTTATTACAGACATTGCATTAGACGCTGCGGATGAAAAATTGATGTTTTAGAAAAAAATTGGGAAAAGATTGTCTAACTTGTATAACTACCGAAGTTCGGAGAATTTCAGCTGCCATGAGAAACATAAATATTGACATTTATGTGCGCCTTCTGGGTAAATAGAGAGTACAGAGTGCATTATGAAAATGAAAAAGAAATTGCGAAGCATTTATCTCAATAAGAGTATAGAACTACCGACAGTATAGATTGGCTGTAGAACTTTGTTAATATCCGCCAGCTTTAATCGAGCCACATATCTTGCATTGGTTTCAATTATTTTTTTTCTTAGCTATGAAGCACGTTTTTAAATGAAATTGCGTCATGCATACCGTACTTTGTAAAGATTTAAGCTCGCTATGTCATTCGATAGGTACTTTATGAAGCACATGTACATGCGTGTGCTTATTGTTTTTATTAAAAAGATTTACTAATCACTATAAATGGTTCCTTTCAGTTTCACTGACTTTTTCAAACCTAACAATAACACTGAAGTGGGGAGTAATTTAAGGCACAACTTAAACCTACAAATTCCACAATTAAAGTAAGACCTACAGAAAAGAAGAAAGTTGTCAAGATGTTAGTAAGTACGTCCATGGATCTGTTGATTTTCGCAGTTAAGCGGACATGGATAATAAGCATGCACAAGCTTATGCATGTTTGCGATGGCTTAGGGATTCATTAGCAATTTGGTCCTGTACCGGTTGTAAGTGTGCCTCTATGCTAGTTGCTTACATGCTTTTTTTCTTTTTTTCCTTCTTGTTTCTTTTATTTTTACTTATACTAAGTTTTAATATTAATTAATATAAGTTTTGCTTTAAGAGTCAATTGAACTCGACCGTTATTTGTTTAGTCGAGTTTCATGTATGAGTACAATTAAAATAGAATAAATAAATAAAAATAAATAAATAGATAAATAAAACTAAGTTAGACAAAGTTTGTGATATTCGAGATTTCAGTCTGCGTACGCACCTCCACACACAATAGATCTGCCCAAAAAAGATGGCCTTTATTAAGAATACAGAGAATAGGCATAGGAATAGGAACATCAACATCTCTAATATATGCAATTTTCAGTAATGTTAGAGATGGGAACCTGTACGATGATATTCCGATGCTCGTCAAACCAACACCGAACCTCTTTGGTCTGTGTGTATCAGCGTAAAGCTTCAGCATTAAGGACATCAAAATATTGATTTGCGTTAACCCGGCCAGTGATGTGAACGACAGGGCCAGCTGAGTGCCACAATGCAATCACCGAAATCATGACTTCATCTCCACCTTGTCTGCCAGCTTGATTCCTTTAAGCAATCTGTTCGGACCGTAAGCATTGTTCTGGCCTAGCCGTTTGTAGAAGACAATACGAACGATGATTTATCGTATTATACTACATTTTTCCAACCGTCAAATGTCCAGGTTTTAAGGTCGTGGCACCTCTTCTTTCGTAAGCCGACGTGGACTTACATTATAAAAGCTTTCGCAATTGCAACCTTACCAAAAGTGTTAGTTTTGTGAAATTCTTGCCGTACTGTTTTTATCGAAACGGTATTATTATGAGTTCTGTGATCACTTGTGCCGCGGTAGTAATAGGTTCTCTGGCTACAATCCTTTTTAATGTTTGCCGGTCTCTGTCAGTTAACTTTGCGTTTCACCCACTATTCTTCTTCACCAATGCTAACCATTTAATGCCTGAAAAAAAAATTGTTTTTCAAAATTATTAAAAAATGGCAACACCGCAGGCTTATTTGACTAGAGTGTCTGTGCGGCATGCAGCGCACCTAATGCTAGCTTGAATCTAAAAAAAAAATGCGATGGCAATGCAAGTGCATGCATATATGTATAGTATAGTGGATCATGGAGGAAATTTCGCAAATATTGATTTTTGTGTGATTATCGAGAACTAAAAAAATAAAGATCTTTTTTTTAAATTAATATATCCAAGCCAATTATAAACACCGAAGTTTTTCTCCGCTTTTGTGCTCATATTAAAAGTTGGCTCAATTTATCGCTTGTGGGCCTATATTCAAGTTTTAAAAAAGTTTTCAAATGTTTTTACATCAGTACTGCAAGGTCGGGGGGGCCCTTGCTTTGCAGTCTGAAAAAGGAAATCTGATGCAAATGAAACGATTTCCACTTGAATTTGCATAAGAGTTTAAAAAGCCGTTTCTAAGGCAATGTATGAGGACATCAGTGCACCATCTAACGAATCCTGACATTAAAAGTAACTGTACTTTTAGATGCGTTAATTGAGCAAGTTTGGGAA
Source organism: Glossina austeni (assembly GCA_000688735.1). Lineage (NCBI taxonomy): Eukaryota > Metazoa > Arthropoda > Insecta > Diptera > Glossinidae > Glossina > Glossina austeni. Next base: position 420,725 of record KK502594.1, read on the forward strand.
GTTTCACTAAACATTAGCAAAGGAATATACTCTGATGATACCCTGATACCTTGATGTGATGCTTATAAAAATCACTTGAAATTATTATTATTTTAGAAAAACTTAATTGCAAATCTTCTACTTTAAATTAAGTTTTGTTCATGCACTTACCACTTTGTCTTTTCCTATCTGTCGACCCTTAAGGGATTTCTCAATTTTTCCTTTTTTTTTTTTTTTTGCTGTAATTCATAAATCCGGTTATCTGCAAGGTACACAAATATACAAAAATATAAGATTAGTAAATGTGAATGAATAATATATGGAAAAAAGTGTAAAAAGCCAAAAGTCAATATCGAATATGTAACAAGTGCCAAACTAGACATTTGCATATCGTTCGCTTGGACAATAACAATGACCATCGACGATGAGAACAATGACAATGGAGTTTATAGTACAAGATGTTAGAGATACTAACGTAATAATACGTAACAATGACGAGTACGTTGCAGTTGCCAATGGCAAAAGCAAAAAGGATTCACAATATTTTAATAATACAAGTTTTGAGTAACAAAAGAAAAAAAGAGTAAAAAGTAATGCGAGATACTCTGGTGTAATTTTAAAATCATATGCTTATTATACATGAGCTTACAAAGGACAAGAGTAAATGTGCTTTCTTCCCCGTTGGCTAAGCATCAGATAGTCGAAACGCTTGTGTAAAATTGTCATCTAAAACGTGTAATAAAAGAAGTGGAAAGCATATAAATTACTCTATAGTTTCGAAAATCCTTTTTATAAGTCAAACAAAAGAACAAAAATTGTAGAAAACTGCATAGAAGTTGAATTTTGGAAATTGTATTCCCTTACCTAAAAGGTAAATATAAATTTCTATTACGAGTGAAACTTGACCAACAAGTTGTGTTTTAAAAAATAATTGCTAGTAGACTTAGGCTAACCTAGAATTCGGATGAAGGATAAGAAAGAAAGAAGTGATCGAATGTTGGAATACCTCGAAGTCGGAGGTAACTTCTACCTGAAGTAATTCAAATCGAATCTTGCAACCATTAATTGTTTTTTTCTAAGCTTTGATTTTATTTTTTTTTTACGCTTTACTATTATAGAGCAACCTTTAGCCGTAACTTTTCCCTTAACTAAGTGGCCTTTGAAAAATTGAAGTAAATTTTAGTTTCTAATTTTAATTCCCTTTCAGTTTCACATACACATTTGCAATTAGGAGATTTATTTCAAAATACGGTCTAAATAAAGGATAAAAAACAAAACTACTCTTGAGGCTCTCAAATGTGTTATGTGATTTTTTTTCGCTAATCAATTCAGTCTGACCTAAGGTTTTTAGTGTTACAACCCTTTTTTTTTTTGGTTTTCGCATTTATCATCTGACTTATACGAGTAGATCTTATTAATAAAAAGTGTAGTTCGAAATTATGAAAAAAATTTGCTGGAAAAATCACTTTTTACTGAAATGCTTTATTCTTACATTCTGTATCGTTTATGGTAGGAGAGTATTAAGTGAAGGAAGAGGAATTTGTGATACGTATGTCATTTATTACACCGTTCGTTGTAAAATCACAGACAGACTCATATTTTTTAACCTGGAGACAAACCTTAATGAAAATGAATTGAGTCCAGCCATTTTTACGATCATTCCCTACATAGAGCTTTAGTTTGAAAAGGTCATTGCATGAATAAAATTTTCCGTTTTGAAGATTTCTAAAGATTTGGTAGACTAAACGAGTGTTGAAATTTCCGAATTAGTCTAAGAATTTATGACGAAAATTGGTAGAAAATAGTGATTTCACATAAAATTTGGACTTTATACCGCTATTTTTCGCTATATAAGCATAATGTTTAAAATACTGCACCAAAGACAGTTGAAGATTGTGTTAGGGCACCGATCGACTTTGCCCGACTATAACGCTTTAACTTATTCGATTAAGTTGTGTAAGTAGTTAAATGTAATACCCAAAGACGTCATTTGCATGATGTAATGATTATGATATTATGGCAACAAGATATAGAAATCTTATAATGTGCACGAGTTCAAGGTAAGTAAGCCTTCTCACAATTGATACACAGTTAATGACAATAATAAATGTAATTCAAATTGAAAGCAATTAAAAATTCCTATATTTATAAGCATTTTTTAGAGTATACTTAGTCTTTAAAATAGCACGAGATATGATGCCTTCAACAAGCTTGCTTTGTCGGTAAATATAATTTTTAATTTAGTAAAAAAAAGTATCTATTAGCGCAATAGATTTCAAGCGTCTTAAAATTGCAATTAAATATGAGGTAAGAAGAATCTACCGCAGCAGTGCGAAAGCTGGACTATGGAAGAATTCTAGGCCGCAGCGAAGTACTTAAAGAGTTAACTTGCTCCAGTAAACCATAAAAATTGCACATTGCAATGAAGCCGGAGAAATATGTATAGAAAAAGTTCACTTGCATGGTTTGACCCAAGAGGTTATCGCTTTTCATAGAGCCCATCCTAGCATTTACTTTACTTCATGTTTTCTACCTGATGAATTTTTGACCAAAAGTCAGTTAGACGAGCAATCGCCAAGAGGGAATAAGGCTCGCGACTGCCAAGTGTGTATTTGCGTATTCGAATCGCGATACTTTGTAGCAACTACGGCATTTAGACTTAGATTCGCTTATTAGCACGTTTCAGCCCCCAAATATTGTAAGTTGTTTGCTTTCAACTTTGCTGTTGCTTCTGATCAATGTTGTTCTTTATCAGGTCAAAGTCTAATCCTTAGACTTGACTTTGCTTGCTGTTATTATTTTCAGTTTGAAAAAATATTGTAAAAATTCTTTACTTTGAAACTGAGAATTGTTTACTTCAACTGTTTACTCCAGATTTTGTTTTTGTTTCTGATCGATAGTCATCTTTATAAAAGTTTAAGCATTTGCTCTTAAACGTGTTGCTTAATTTGACTGAATGTACGTTGTAGACGGGAAAGAAAAAATAAATAAAATATCACTTTTTGTTAACTTTTCTCCTCATTTAAAAACGCAAAACATGTTTACGTCGAAAGTTACCTGAAACGAAACAAGAACATGGCTATAAGATATGCTATGGCAAAGGATTGGCATAAGTACGTTGCTTCAACATAAATATATTGTAAATTTTGATAATTAAAATTTTACTTTTCCCGGCACTTTTTTGACGCGCTTTGCAATTTCACATAAGAACGGCAGTAAATGTAATTAACACTACGTTGTAAAAGTTTCTTTCAATTATAAGTGCATTTGAGTTTAAAGAAATGCCAAAAATATGTGAATATCACGTTGTCAGAGGCAGCCAATAATGCGATGTAAATAAAGAAATTTCAAAAAATTTCAAAAAAGTAACAAATCGAACAGTTCGTTATAAAATTTTATATATTAATATTTTTAAGGACGCTGTAGTATACTCAAAATACTTACATTAGATAATTGAGGGGAAAGAAAAAAACCCTTAAGAATTATAATCAAAGTTTTCATTTAGGTAGCCAGGAGTCATATGTTAAGATTCATGCATGCTTAAATACACACATATTAGCAATCATTCCAACATATTACCATATAAACATAGATTTAGTCAATTTTGATAACAAGAACAACAGCAGCAACCATACAAGCGCACCATCAATACCATTAACATATATAAATACTGGGTAGTAAATTTATTTTCCACATGAATGCAGACAAATTGAATTTATTTCCGTTGCAGATACGTATTTTCATTTGCATTGAAAAGTGAAGCAAAACAAAAAATAATAAAAGAAAGATGGAGAAATAAATGAAAGGAAAAAAGGATTGCCTTTCATATAAACATAAACATATATACACACACACATATATATATAAACGTGTGTGTGCGTGTGATTGTTCTTTGTTAAGCTTAATACATATCATGTGTTGAATGATTTATCAAGCATAGTAAATAAGGTAAGATATTTACGTACGTATGAGTGTTCATAAATAAGGAGTAAAAAAAGTCTTAGTCAAGTGTTGAAACAAAACAATGCAGATGTTTTTTTTAAATTTTTCTTAAATATTGTTTTCGTTGTTTTGCATAAAGCAATTACTTTTGCAAAAGTTGTAACTTTGCTGTTATACCCGCCACCGAATTTTGCTGGTATACACACTTTGTCAAAACGTTTGAAAAATCCAAAAGGAAGTTCCAAAAATCCTATAAAAAATATACATTCTGTAGTAGCTCTTCTAGTCTTGAAAGCTAGGATGTCGACTTTAAATCTTGCGAAAACATTGCAAGTTGCTGTACGCAGGTTGGTATTGAAAATGAGCCAAACGCCAGTCAAAAAACACACCCAGAATGCAGTGTAAACTAAAAACATCTCATCATTGGACACGCCCACCCAATATTAAAATATATAATATCATGATGCATTTGTTCTTTTTCTAACGAAGATCTTGACTATAAAAGGTTCGGACAGAGCCTAACACAACCTTCTTACTCGTTGTTGTATTAAAGCTTTTTTGCTCAATTTATTTAATGTTTGTCGATTTTGCATTTAATTAAAAGCAAACAGACAAGCGCCTTTAAACTTAAAAATTTTTATTTCAAAAATGATTTGATTGAAAATTTATTGTTTATTATTTATTACGTAGTCATGCTCTCACACGCCTGCCTCAATGATTATGTTTGCAAGACTATGCGGAATGGAGTGTAACCAGTAATCAAAGTTTAATATTAAGGTGTCTCATTGTAGCCTGCAGTCATTTTTGGACATTAAAAGACTTTATTGCTTTCATTATGAGCGTGTGCGTATGCTTGTCAGGCTGTCAGGCTATCATTCATAATTGATTTGTATTTGGAATAACTTACAAAGGAATCCTCAAATAAATAAATGAATGAACGACAAGTACAACTCAGAGCTGTACGTTAATGAAGGAAGTTCTCAAACAGAAATATTGAAAACCTACAGATTTCTAGCATAAATTCCCCTTTATGCCGTTATACCATTGAATTCCTTTCAATGCTGCATTCATCGTGATATCACACATAATGGCTTCTCTATGAAACCTAGTATATAATAGCGTGTAGATAGGTATTTCTTAACATTTTCTGAATTCAAAGTGTATTTCTAATTGGATGCATAAGTTACGTAAAAGAACCTCTATTTATACAGATAAATGACTTCTATAGAACGACAAAAGCGTAGATCGAAGGAAGACTTAAACAAAGGCAGAGTTTCATTCGTTTATTCCTGCTAAGAGGTATACACGCAAAAGACTTTCAAATAAACGCTGCTGTGTAATGTCCATGAGAAGAAAAATGTTCATGATGCTACAAACGGTTTTGAAAGAGCATAGCACCGAAAGGAATAATGTATTAGACTGTGCTTTGGAATGAAGAGGATATGGTACAGTTTGAAATCTTAAAAACATAACATACTGATGTAATTTTAAGCAAGAGCTTTGCTTAATACTCATGTCGCAAAAACAAGTAAAAACATTATAGTCGGGCAAAGCCGACTCTCTGAATCCTCTCCATATTTGTTTGATAACTTCTTTCCATTTGAAACATCAACTGACGTAATAGTAAAGCACTATAGTTCCTAAGCATCAGACAAACACAATTCTCTTCACCTTTATTAGCATTCTTGTCTTTGTTGAAACAATCACTTATTTACTTGTACGGTATTACGAGTACCGTAATTTAATTAAATTAATAATTACTTTTTATAGAAAAAATTTTCGTCAATTATCATAATGAAGAAATAAACTTATAAATACAACTTTTCCTCAACTGTCACATATTAAGTGCGGTGGGGGAATTTATTTCAAAGCATGAATGCCAAAAATCGCGGCTGTACATTTTTTCTTTTCCTTTTAGTTATTGTGGGCATTGTATACTTCTGATTAAACTGAATGTACTCACAGCGCAAGCGGCGTAAGGTGTAAAAAACCAAATTCGTATGTCTCTGTTCTGGGCCTTCTCACGATTACAAAAATTACATCAGAGTAGATACGAATTGTTTCATACAAATAGGAGCACATTTTCGAAGTGGTAATGTTAAGCAGGCATCTTTGATGTAATCCCTTCAATCACTGATCTTCGATTATTTGATTCCATTCAGCATCTACAATTCAAAGCAAAGTTTTGACCACAAGTGTTGAAATCTCCTAAAATTATTATTTTTCCAATTTCTTCTGTCCGTATTTGCTGTTAAATTGTCTAACAAAAAACTCAATTCGTCGTATTTAAAAGTAATCTTTTCAAATCTTTTGCGTCTAGACTATATACACATACATATATATATATATATATATATGTATATATATATATGTATATATATATATAATATAATATATATATAATGTAATATAATATATATGTAATATAATATATATATATATAATATAATGTTTATACATATATATATACGGTGAAGAGCACCTAGGAGCCGTTATTCGATTGGGAGTTCCAACACTTACCCCATCCGATCCAAATTTTTCCCATCAATTTAAAAGACCGAAGCGTTAGCGGTTTTTGTGGAGGAATTTTCAAAATTGTAATTTTTTTTCAAATAACGATTTAAAAAAAAAAAAAAAACAAGGCAATACATGGAAAGTGTTCGAAACGGTGGTCCGATCCGCAAGATTTTCAATTGCCAAAAAACCTTGGTGCACAAATTTCCTCATCGAAATATCTCAAAATTTGCAATCTGTAGGTTGAACACGTGATGAACAGATGAACAGGCGATCCTAAATCAGACCTCCTGAACCAATATAAGAAAAGCTGGGTTTATCTCAAGTCCTTCTGAGTGTTGTATCCGCACGACTTTTTATGGGGGTCTCTGGGGTTTGACGTGGATACATGTCTATACTCTAGTAACTCCACGATGCGCGAAAACACACAGTGTAAATATTGAATTGCTTATCGTCCTCTACTTCTGGAAAGAAGACTTGAAGACAACAGGCAATCGCTTTACCTAGATCCGTAACATGATATATCGCCATTTTGTGCGCAATACATACCTCTTATTCTTCACTGGTCAAAGCGAGCGTGTTTCCTTTGCTTTCGAACAAGCACTTTCCTCTCGTGCAGTTGTTGATTTAGAAATTTATTATGGTTACAACTGCAGGCAGAACAAAAGATGCCGAAAGGCCTGAAATGATCTCAAATGAACGCAAAATAATAACCGTGGCGCCAGTAGGCGTATGATCGGACTATTTCGTCATACATTTCCATGGAAGGAGGGGAAGGGGGAGAAAATATAGATATCCTTTATTTCATAGATTTCCAAGATTAGATACGATTGTAGGGACACGAAAACCTCGCCTTTTCTTGACTCCTTTAAAGCGATCCTGCGTATAGCTAATGTTAGTAACAATGCGGTCTAGTCATTAAATCTGGCCGGTATCTAGTCGTTAAATACAAACTGGTCTGGACATCGGAGTTTAAAATCTTACGAAAGTGTTTTCACAAGTTTTCACAAGTGTTAGCTAACAGTAAAGCTTTATATTGCAGGCCCATATTTTCATATCTATGATGACGATAATGGCTTTTCCCATTTCAATATATGGCGGTAATGAAAATCCAAGTAGATGATAAAAATTAAATAATTTTAAAAATAAATTTTTTTTATAATTTTTGAGAAATATTGCCAAAAATTTCGTTGCCTTTTTCCAACACAAACATATAATATTTCATATAAAGTTTTTAATAATTCATAGGGAAAGTTCGACGTATGCTCTGCTGAGGGTACTAGTTGAGGGCACTATTTCCCCTCAACCACAAATATCGTTTTCTGTGTAAAATTCAAAACTTTAGCACATTTTGTTTCATAAATCGCATTCGCTCTTATCTTATTTTCATTATTATTCGGGCACATACATACAGGTTAGTTAGGAGCTTGGATGGACATATAATACATGCAATGTGACGCACAGTGTAAACGTAAAACTGAAACCTACTAGAGCTCTAATAAAAGCAGTAACGTACACGCAATGCTTAGAATATGTTATGAATATGAACAATCAGTAAAACTGCATGCAGAGCATATGTAGACACAAAAATATTGCCTGTGTGCGTACATGAAAAGGGAAATTTTAGTGCAATTCATTTATTAGAGTTAAACGTTAGTGAGAACCTCTTTTTTGTTTTTTCGTTAAGAGAGAAACTTTATTGGAAACAAAATGCACATGTACATGTTTTTATAGAACGCATAAAACTCTCGATTAAACTTTTGGTGATGTAGAAAAGTAGGTCACCTCTGCATGGTTTTCCAGGCATTTAAAATGTGATACTCAATAATGAAAGTGACAATTAATAAAACTCTGAAACAACATACCCCTTGAGTGCGTGTGTTAACGACAAAAAACAAAAAAACATTCAACTACTAATGAAAAAGCTTTCGATGTGGAAACAAAACATTTTTGTCCTCATTGCCAAAAAAGACGAGAATATAATAAATTTGTCGTCCCGTTTGCACCGATCTTCTAAATACCTATAAGAGACTTAAAGACTAAAAAGAACTTAACTCGTATGCGTCAAAAGAAAACCGTTCTTGCTTTCAATTTATTTTTAAACAAGTTGAAGCGTCATAGCCTGCCAAGGCCGCATATTAAATACTCTACATCATCTCGCTTAATATAATTCTTCAGCTACCTTCATCTTAAAATTAAAAGTTGTTCGTTGTTCCTAAGCAAAGAATTATTTTCCGCTTTACCCCATAGCCATAGAGACGCAAATTACGCATCGACGTGAGACAAATTTAGTGCAGTTCATTTTCTTCTGAAAGAGTTTCTTATTCTTCACCTATTTTCATGCTAATATACAAAACTTTTGATTTCATATAAAAGCTTAGTTCTCATGAAAATCGTTATATGATAAGGGGTTTCGGAAAATAGAGTTCTATGGTTCACATTGGGTGCAGTAAATAAAAAATCACTAATTGAGACCTCCTTCTTCATAAAATATTACAAATTAGAAAAATTAGAAAAAGTGGAGAAAAACAAAGAGAGAGGGAAGCCGTTCCAGCCTAGTGTGGTATGTGCCCAATCAGTAGGTGTTATGTCTTTATCGGCTGAGCAATCATTGTAAGTACGATAAAAGTAAACTCTATTGGTTTGCGATTTGAATCTGCGAACGCAGACCAGGTAGTTGCGATTTTTACCTCCGCGGCTACTCATGCGAAAATACCAGAGTATACAGCGAAATCCAATCAGTCAGGATTTATCCTCAAACCAGATGACCAGCATGTGGGTCTACCAATGGACAAAACAGAATAGTTGTTATTACGACTGGATTTGTGGAGGTACCTTCCTCGCGGATTTATGAGTGTAGAGCTCCACCATTGAAAAAAAAATTCATAAAAAATTCACATGAGAATCGGTTTTCATCGCTACTAAGCACATGATAGAATAACTCCTATACAAACAAATCGTTCCAATTTGTGCTAACGATTGTTGAAAAAGCTAAAAACAGAAAAGAAATCTTCAACGACTCTAGTAAGTAGCCATTGGTAAGGCAAAGTATTTGAAAAACAAATGATCGGACCAACAGGTGCAATAGCAAACCACATTGCAACTGTATAAGCGATAAACCTCTAAGATGCACCTCTGGAAAATTTAATCCTCTCACGTTCTCTTCCCTTTTTTTTTAAGGTGCTATAGAAAATATTATAAGGTTTCGCCATCGATTTATACCAGATCAACATTTCACGCATATATTCTTTGTGAACATGACATTATAAGCATCGTGTGTGTTCAAAGATCCGGCTTGAAACGAGTATTATTTTCTACTTTAGAATTATATCACATACATATATAATAGACTTTTCATTTTTTAAACTTTTCGTAGAAAGTTGTGCTTGAATTATTTAGTCAGCTACTTACAGAGCCACTGAGCGCATTAAAAGCTTTATATGCAATGTAATCTGCAATTCTAACAACCATTATGTTTTGAAAATCTAAAATTTAACTGTAACACTAAGTAAACAAGCCAAAGCTGCCATAATCTTGTTTACTTAATGCACTTGAAACTTAATAATAAGGAAATTGCTTCAATAGACTTTAAAAGAGAAGCAATGAAGATATTTTCTTAATGTCAACTAAAATAACTGTGCGAGGGAAAAACAATGAAGAAAGTTTAAAGGAGAGGTGAAGAAACACACGAATATCAACAAACAATGCCTGAGTCCGTTTGATAAGTTCGAGTCAGTGGCAAAATGGTTAATATTATCTCAATAAACAGATGATGCCCTTGCCAATGATAAGACAACTAACGCACTACGCACTATAAGCTATTAAAGATAATTGCACAAAAAATCTTAAAGCTATTTTAAATGGATTAAAAACAGACAATCTTTTTGGCTAGAGTTACAGTATAATTAGTTCTGTGGTCAAAAATCCAACCTAACAAAATGACAAGCTTATACACTTTTCAACAAACACAAATATCATGTACTTCAGCCATTCAATTCCATTGCATATGCCATAAGGATAAGCAAGAATGCACGCACGTAGGCATATACATGCTTGTGTGGTCGGCCGGGCTGAACATTCACAAACTCTATGCTAAGCTATGCATGTACATGGTTGACACTTGCAAACCAAAACTTTTAAAACCAAAATTGCCTGCTATCAGTTTAATTCTGAAAGCAGTAGTAATAGCAAAACAGTAATCATTTTATAGTACGTTATGATGCCTTAACTATTGTTTACATGCACGTACATATATAATACTGTGAGCAAAAAATAAGGTGAAATTTTTCTTTTATACTTTGCGAGTGCTATGAAATAATGAAAATTTTCTTTTTTTTTTTGGTGGATTGATAGTGTAATGTACACATATATTAGTAAAATTTTTTTATTTCAACGATACAATTTTATAAATAAAATATTTAAGCAATAAAAATCTAAATGGTCGACCAAAATATTCGAATTTGCTGAATAAGTCTCACTGACCGCCCACATTGTTTTGTTGATCTCTTCATGCGTTAAAATATACCGCACTCGCTGAAGATCAGCTCAAGATGATTGCGTCCTCATTCCTTTCTTCTGATAATTGTTAACCTGTACAGTACAGAGTTTCACATCAAAACACTTAACTTTTTTATGATGGAAATAATCACTCAAGGGGTCCCAGCTACACGTGACGCAGCCTTACACGTGTTTTTGTGAACCTACAAAAGAGTGATTTTCAATTTTTACTGTGTGCTATGAAACAATGATTTCTGACAGCTGGACTCTAGGATCTATGCATTCTGCTCAAAAACAAACGATCAATCCATCAGATATGGTGCGAAAAGTGAATTAAGAGCGAGGAGACCGCGGCGGAGAATAAATAAAAGTTCTTCATTTTATAAACAAATTCACCATATTTTTTGATCACAATAGTATGCCTGCAATTTTACTATTCTACACATTTATACTTACGTACAATAGAAATAAGTGGACATATTTCTAATTTTTCATCTTCTTCTAAGCAAATTTCAAGCTTCTTTAGTACTTAGATCTCTTTGCTTTATCTTTCATTATCTTTCATTTTGAGTGACTGTGAAAGTTTGCATGAAACATCTAGTAACTCAATAAAAGCAGCAACCTTCATTCCTACTTAAAAGGTGTGGTCATTTTCGGTTTGGATATTTATATGCTCCATAGAGCTGGCGTAAGCAATGTGCAAAAGGCAAACACACTGATAGAAGATCATGGCTAAACTGCTTCAAGTTCTTGCTTTGGTTCATTCATCTTGATTTCATCTTTATTTCATTTATTCCTAAACCTATTTAAACCTAAAACCTAAAGATTACTGATTCATTTCCTAACCTAGAGATTACATATTTCATTTATTCCTAAACCTATTTAACCTAAAGATTACTGATCGTTAAGATATTTTGCGATTTTAAATGAGAAGAAAAAAGCAGCAGCAGATAATTATGCACGCATGCAAAGAGAATTCAAAAGAAAGGTGATACCAAAAGGAAAGATGACACCAAGTTTTCTAAACCACAACAACAAAATGGCAATTTGCAGTTGTCACTTATACATAAAGCCTGTGAACTTCTGCCGATTGCCAAGTAAGAGCGTAACTAACTACTAGAGAGTGCTTGCTTTTCCTTCGCAAGTTTTACTTAAGTTATCCCGGTAAAGTGCAACCAATATAGATTTTTTAACTTTCGAATAAATCGAATTCTGTGACGGAAAGTTGTAGGAAGCGTTACTTCAGTGGAAAACCAAAAATATGTTCGCGTTGTGCAACCAATATAGATTTTTTAACTTTTGTGTAAATCGAATTCTGTGACGGAAAATTGTAGGAAGCGTTACGTCAGTGGAAAACCAAAAATATGTTCGCGTTGCATTACGTACCGCTATCCAAATATTTCCTTTTGTTATTCACAGCATACATGTCTACCGATTTAAAAATATTTAAAAAAAAAAAAAACAAATAAGAAACTTATACACAGCTGTGGACGCATCTCCCATACCTCATCTCATACCATCATTTTTGTATTAATCAAAAAGAAATAAATCAATTTTTAACCCTCTCTGGTGGCAATATTTTTTTGCATTGTTTTTAGAACTTTCCATACAAATTCTATATAAAAGTGAAGCAATTCTGTCTAAGCAGTGTAGAAAGTGGTGCTAAAAATAAGAACATTATAGTTGATCATGGCCGACTTTTATACGCCCTACACCGTTTTACTTAACCCAGCTATTCGTCCATTCTCGTGATAATTCACCAAAAATTACGCACTATTCTTATGTAAATTTTTCATGACACCTGTTATATATGAGGATGCGTGAAACTTCAACTACAGTGGGCCAAATTTAGCAAATTTAATTGTATTGTCAAAGATTTTATTATTTTGCATTTGCTTCCGTCATAGAAAGCTGTAAAGTAGACTTTGACGCCATCGAAGAGCTTGCTTTCATGAGACCCTCTATATACGGTAGAGTCTAAAAAATGAACCGGTTTATTTGCTACGGATTATTTTTCAACGTGATAAAAAGCAATCTTTTTTGCATATGCGGATTTAATCCTTGTGTGGAATGATGTCCAATTTAACCCCAGTTTTATAAAAATTGACGAAACACTTTTCATCACAAAATACCAAAATTTCCATTCTTTTCCATATTAAAGCTTATTTTTCATCAGAACCCTTATGTGCGGTGGGATACAGAAAATAGACCTACGTAGTCCAAGTTCCACAAAGTTAGTTCTTATGTCAAATTCTGAACTGCATTCAATTATATGGGCATGTAACAACGTTTCAATCCAAGGCGTTATATGGTCGAAAAAGTGGTCCGATCTGAGTCATTTTTAATAGGGTTTGTCAATAGTCAGTATACACAAATTTCAACAATATGTTTAACGTATTGAAGACAAAACTACATGGACGGACATCAGACAGGCAGAGGGAAAGGCAAGTTAAGATCGATGCGGAAGTGATTCTGAATGGATCGATGTAGTAAAGAGTAGATTTATCTCAAGTTCGTCTGGGTGCTGTATACATCCATACAAACTTAGTATACGCAAGTGGTGTAGGGTATGAAAACATGGCACTTATTGAGGCTTCTTAACTGAACCTAACCGTTTTTACTTATTAACTTTACTTAGCGTTGCTTTTAATGCATATAATTACTTGAAATAGTTGCTGCTGTGGAGATGAATGGGCATCTTTTTGTGTGGCTTGCAGGCATTTGGAGTGGCTAACCTCAACTGAGGTGAAATATTTAAGGAGCCTTTTGATAGTTCGCTAATTATTTTCTATTGAATATTTGTGCTCTTGTAGATTGGTCTCTTATGATTCGATATCAATAAAAGAAAATCTCTGTAAATTGAATTGAAATAATTTTCGTAATGCAAAAATTTTATGTGAAATGATTACCAGAATTGTTGTTGATATTGCGTTTCCCAAAGAGCACATTTTTAACAAATTTGCTATTGATTTAATTTGCATTTGAATATCGATACTCTGGGGCATGTAAACAGTCATTTAATCGACTGGTACTACAACATAATGGAAAATTTTTCTTAAATTTTTTTAAAGTTTTCATTCATTGTAATGTTAATGCGCTGCAGAATGCTATATGGGGTGAATAATAGTTTTCAAAAAATTCTTATTTTATATTCTCATGCGTTGACCTTTGTTTTGATTGTAAAGTGCTTACTAAATTTTTTTTATTAATTTACGCTTTCTTATCGTATTTAGCAAGTAATTAGTAATACTTTGCTTTCAAAAGAATAAACAAAAGGGAGATCGCAAAATTATTCTAAATAGTTTTTGACGGATTAACTTACAGTATTCTTTGCTCAAGCATGACTCAAACTACTTTATTTTTATTATTTTGAAAAATCGCTTATGTGTAAGTTTTTCAAAATGACTTTTTAGAATGAGTTTATTCGTCAAATCGAACTCTTACTTACTTAGATCTTTATCGATGCTTTAAAAGAATCACTAAATAATAAAAAAAAAAAAATGTTTAGCTTTAACCGAATTTTCAACACGCTCTACTTGGCTTGCATTCGTTGTTGTTATACTTTACCGAAAATTACATTACAAACGTAACACTCTATAAATTATTCTATTCGATGATTTAAAGTTTTATATGAAGCAAACAAGAACATACCGACGCATACAAACTGTTTGTAAAAAATAAATTTCCAACATCTAAAGACCATGCATAATAAAATGATAAAAAGATTATTACACAAGCAAAAGTATATGAAGCAAAGTGTAAGTAAAATCTTTTGAAATATTGTTTTATTGTCAATGACCCCAATGGGCTCATTTAAGGGAGCACACTGCATTGGAAAGGGTTTTGTAATCATACATGCACAACATCGATAAATGTAAACACAGACAGATCGGCCGTTGAATTGAAACGATTGTACGGCTTACCAAGTGTATATATATACCTTACAAGATCTTTATAAAGATCTTTATATACCTAATGCATTTCTGCGGTAAGCAAAACACAAGCAACTTTGGGAAAAGTAATGTCTAACCTCACACAACCTCAGTCACTTTTTGGTTAAGAATGGTCATGAGAAAGAGTCGTTGAGAACTATATTCACTTTAACCAATGATTATCACTTTAATGTATGTTCGGATGCACACGTGTACTATAATACTAATACCAATATAAAAGACACAAGTGAAAATATTATACTCGAGTTAGACCGACTTTTAAATACCCCTCGCCACAATATCTAGTTCAATTCTTATTTATGCCACAGAACACAAAAATTATTCCCGAGTTTAGATGAACTTACTATTATAGAACTACATATTAAAAATTAGACCTCTTTGCAGGCGTACTTCCTGTAAGGATGATTGAGCCCCAGGAGATCCAATAGTTGTGGTACGTATTCAAAATTTCCATCATAACACAATAAAACTTAGAATTTTCTGTCTTAAAAAACAAAATTGTCGTGAAAACGTTAATGTAGGATAGAATATAAAAACAGGCGTACATGGTCCAGACCTTGTAGACTTTGTCTTATATCAAATTGCTTTTACGGATTAATTTTCATTACAAAATATTAAAATTTAGACTTTTCTGCGCAATAAAGGATCAATTTTCGTGAAAATCCTTAGAGAGGGTCCACAAAAACTTGTCATATGAACTTCAGTTTTCGTTATATGAGAAGGGTTTCAAAAAATTGCCCCAAACCGTCGAAAGCTTTCATACCAATTGAGAATCCGGAGCTACTATTACTTAACCACTTTTGCCGAGAAATTTCGAAAATTGCAATGTTTTTCATATCACAACCTTTCAAGATATGGCGTTACATGAAGAGCGGTCGAAAAAGTGGAGCGATTCGCTTCAATATCAAATCTCATCAAAATCTCTTAAAGATTATGAGCTGTAGCTAGACCACAACTGTACTTGGACAGACATCAGGCGAGCAGACGGACAGATAGGCTTAGATCGATTCGGAAAATTATTCAGAGTCAATTGGTATAATAAAAGGTTGGTTTATCTTAAGTCCGCACGAACTTAATTTACCCTGCACTGCATGCGGTGTAGGGTATAAAAAGAAAAAAAAGGAAAAGAGAGGCTTCGCAACCCTTTCTAAACCGATCTATTTTAACAACCAATCGTACCCTGTGGCACGGTTAAGGAAGCAAAGACACCGGATAGAAAAAAGTGACTAAGCCAAATAAAAATGTTATGCTAATAAAAAAAAAAAATATATATATATATATATATGTATATATGTATATATATATATCTACGTTAAGAAGAGTTTTTTATTTATATATTTATTATTATACGTTGCAAACGAAGTGATCAAGCGTTCATATGATCGTTTCTCGCCTAACAGATATAGAAACATCAAAGTTGCAAGTGAGTGCGTCATTGCTTGGTGATAAGCCTTGGACCCCCATATTATGAATTCTATGAAATTTATCAGCTGTTTCTCTCTTTAAACTGCCGTCCATTGTTCGTTACCCATGTACAGCATAAACACTCATACCATTCTCTCAAAGGTTATCATTATCACATTTGCGATTTACGATATGAGCAAAGAAAAAACTTACAAGAAACACATCAAATAGAAACGCACAACACAAATGCGATAGTGTACATAAACATATGTACATATGTACGCCGCAATTTTTAGTAAATTGTTTAAATTGATTTTTAAATAAATATAGAAAAGTTGCAACCATCATAAGGCGAAGCTGTATCACTCAACAGTACTTCTGCAATGAACTTGAAAATGTCTCTGAAAGATTTTAAACGATCGGGCATCTTTAGGTTTTTAAATCATAGATCTTTTGAAAATCTTTAATATTTATAGGATAACAGTTAGTGGTTTAATCGATTTCGAGCGATTTCATGTTTAAAAAGTTATACCACCTTGCGTCTATTAAAAATAGAATCATTTTTTTCTAAATTTAAAAAAAAAAAATATCGAAATATTTCCGATTTCGATTTCGAATTTTAATTTTTTTTTTTTTTTTTTTGCAACTCATCGTTCGAAAGTCGACCATAGCACGAGATAAGATGATGTTACCCTTTGGAGTCAATACTTTCCAAAGAAACTCACTAACTCTTCGAATGTTAAGATGGCAAAAAGAAAGAAAAGAAAAATAAATTACGTCCATTAAGAATTTAACGGTAATCAAGGTCGAATATGATAACAAAATTAGTTTACTTCAACTCTTTAGTGCTGGATATGAATTTATTTTCTCCCCATTCGCATACAGTATAGAATTACATTAAAGAATAAACTTTTATTCTCAGTTGTTATTTATACATCGCACCGTTATCATGACTTATTACGTTCATAAGCAAACTGCGCTTAAAAAATTTTTTATTTTTCTAAGTTTGAAATGTTTTTTCCTCTACGGTATTGAGTGCATGAATGCTGAAAGTGATTCAAATACCTGGTCAATTAAAGTCGGAAATTATCATTTATTTAATATTCCGACCTTTGGATTTCCTTTTTCAAATGATCCCGTTACTCCTACTACTAGTGAATACAATTTTTTGGAGGCAAAATCTAGGGAATTCGACCTTGATCCCGATGTTATAGAGGATGCATTATTAAGCACGGTTTGCATCGGCAATTAACTTATTTAACAGATAAAAAGAATTTATATAATACGTGCACTCTTTCTTTATATTCGTAGCCGGATTTGGTAAAAAAATATGGTTACCCATCTGAAGTGCATTATGTTCAAACCGAAGACGGTTACATATTGCAACTGCATCGCATTGCTCGTTCCAACTGTAAACCGGTTTTATTAATGCATGGATTATTGGACAGTTCAGCTACATGGATTCAAATGGGACCTGAAAAGGGTTTGGGTAAGAAAATGTGAATGTGAACCTTAGTAAGATATAAGTGTAATTTTTATATACCCTTCACCAAAGGATGAGCGGCGCATTTTGTCATTTTGTGAAAGCGTTTGCAACATCCAGAAATACCGCTTGAACTATAAATGTTCTTTATCAGTATCAAGCATATCCATCTGCCCCGTGTCTTAGGTCTGTCTTTCTATTCATCTGTCCATCCGTCCGTCTGCCCAACTGTGGGGTGTCTATAGTAAACCTTCTCCTGTTCGGACAGACGGAAAAGTCATTCACAAATTTTTTCTGAAAATAAAAAAAAACAGCCGCGCCCATCCCGTATTATAAAGTATAAAAATTTAGTTCCTTTCCTTTTTTTAGTCCTTTTTAGAATACCTGTGATGAGTGCAAAAGATTCGGTCACGATCGAATATAATATTCTTGCTTGTATTGTTCGTAAACAATTTTGTTGTTGAATTATTGTGGATTTACAATAACTGCCCGTATTCATAGTGCCAGAAAGTGTAGTAACACACGCTTTCACATATGCATAATATAGTCTTGATCTGCGTGCATGCTATTGGAGTTTGAGTTATCATTAACTAAATTACTTTTTGAATATGTTGCGTTAAATATGTTATTCTTCAGACATAGCACTTAGTGGTTGTGCATATTATGGTTTGGTGATCCATCAACTTTGTAATGCGGGAGAATTTAACTCAAAGACACAAATAAAAATAAAAAATGGGCGAAGACTTTCAAAATAGTCTTCGCTACAGAAGACTTATCAGAGAAAGCAAATTCAGTGCGATTGGTTTCCTAACCAAATAGTCTTTAAAAACAGTTATATAGCTAGCCATTTGAGTGTTAGATGCATTGATAGAAAAATATATAAAATTAAATTTATAAGCTCTTCTGAAGCGTAACAAAGTCAAAACTTTTCTAAGTGATTGAAAAGCCCTGACTTGATGGATACGAAAGAAGTCAACTTCCTACGAAAATAAGTTAAAAATTAAACATATTTTTTTTATCACTGATCTCTTAGTCGTTTAGTGCAAATGTCGTAGGATTGTCAATAAATTCTTTTAAGAAAATTTCATTTTCATTTATTAATAAAACCTTTCTATTTAAGGTTATTTGCTTCACGACGAGGGCTACGATGTATGGATGGCAAATGCGCGCGGAAATACTTATTCGCGTAATCATACGAAATACAATACCAAACAGGCAATATTTTGGGAATTCAGCTTTCATGAAATGGGCTTATACGATGTACCGGCCGTTATTGATTATATCTTGCAACAGACCAAACAACAACAATTGCATTATATAGGACATTCTCAAGGCACCACCATCTTTTGGATAATGTGTAGCGAACGTCCTGAGTATAGTGAAAAAGTCCTACTGATGCAAGCGTTGGCTCCGGTGGCTTATTTAGAACACGCTAGGAGTCCTGTAGTGTCATTTTTAGCATTCTTTGAAGAACCTTTAGGGGTAAATCGATGATAATCGAAATAATTCAACGCAAAATTTTTATATCAAATTTTTATCACAGATTCTATTAAAATTAATTGGTGCTCATGAATTTCTACCAAGCAATGAGTTTTTGAAAATGTTTAATCAAATCGTATGCGATGATGATTCCATTACTGAGGCGATATGTTCAAATGTTATGTTCCTCGTGGCTGGCTTCGATAAGAATCAAATGAACGAGGTATGAGGAAATTTAGAAAATATTTATTTCTTTAATTTATAGAAATATTTTTATACATAGACTATGTTACCTGTAGCGTTGGGCCATGCTCCTGCTGGCGCTTCAACCAAACAAATGCAACACTTTGGACAATTGAAAAAAAGTGGTTACTTTCGCCAATACGATTATGGTTGGATACGCAATCATTGGCGTTACAAGTCGAGTGCACCTCCAAACTATCAAATCGAAAATACCAAATGTAGGGTGGCTTTACATTATGCACTCAATGATTGGTTGGCGACAGCGCAAGATGTCGAGCGATTACATCAACGTTTACCCAATGCTTTGGGTAAATTTAAAGTCAATTATCCAAAATTTAATCATTTAGATTTTGTTTGGGGCATCAATGCTCGCGACTTGTTGTATAATAAACTTATTAAAATTATGAAATTGGTAGAGAAAAACTATTTCTAATTAACCGAAGAAAACACACTCATAGCTACTACTAAATGAGAGAGAGATAATTTTGTACATACATAGTTGTAATTAAATATTTTATATAGCAAATACTTATATTTCAGTTTTCGTTATATTTAGTAATAATACTTACTTCGTAGTTATCAAATATGCCATTAATTCCCTTTATATATAGCGTAAATAATTCTATTTTGAATATGTACAAAATTATAGCATATTATTGCCGGATTTCCAATAAATGCTATTAGTAAACATTAATTCATTCATAAATTATATGTTTTTGTTATTTTATGTATATATATATATATATATGATAGTATATAACATATATAAACTATACTTTCTCACAGACTGTTGTGCGTATACACGCACTTTTCCCATTTCTATTCTAAATGATTTATCAACACTTATACCTTTCTAGAGTAGTATTAAATATATTTATTTAGAGACTCTCTTGTAACCGAACGTTTAACCGAACGTGTGCTCATCAGATTTTATTTATTTATAAAATCAGTTCAAATATTTAAATCAAATATACGTCACATCACATAAATCTCTCGTTTTCACTTTATTGATTTATTCATGTGCAATGATTTTATTGCTGCTACAGTATTTACCTCTCTCTTTCTCTCTCTCCCTCTCTATTCATATATATATATAGTATGTAGATATATGTAACGTACACATCATGTGTAGAACTATTTAGTTTTTCTTTTCACTTCAAAGTCAGTTGTATTTACCGTCTTTCATCAATCAGAATTAAGCTCACGCATACACATACACTCGAAAATGTTTAAACTTTCAAATTAACTTAATTGAGAGACTTTTTAATGCAAATTAAATAAAATTGGGGTATTGGAAGCCTCCTACGATGGTTAGAATGAGTTTATATTAAACAGCTACTGTTTGAACCTATAAAGACTGTGTGCTTTAACATAGTATTCCGTAAGAGCATGTTATTGACGGGGAAGACTTTCACAAAAATCTCGATTATATAATATATACACACCGGCATCGCTCGTATAACACGGTTTGTTCGTAGTGTACTTTATCGCGAAGCATTTGAAATAGGGCCACCTTTTCTTATACCGATCGATTTAGAATCATTCCTTCTAAACCTAATCTTGTCTGTCCGTCTGGCTTGCTGGTTTACTGGTACTGAATACATTAAGCTTGTGCGCACGTACTTAAGACCCAGAAGGGCTTAAGATAGACCCATCTTTTATTATACCGATCGAATCAGAATCATTCTCTGAATCGATCTAAACTTGTTTGTCCCTCTATCCGTCCGACGTCTGTCCACGTACTTTTGTGTCCAACCCTATAGATCCCAAATTTTGCAGAAAATTGGCCCACTGCCTTAGATTTTATCCCAAGGACGAACGCTATTGGAAATGGTTCATAACAGACGATGTCTTATTTGGAAAAGTCATTACATGAATAACCGTAGAATGGTATAAAGAATTTAATGGAGGGCCGTTGGCTAACTGGAGTCTTTTTTCAAAATTAGTTGAAATTCCCTCTTCAGTTAGCTACTTCTCCATCGTTGTGAAAGCTACTTGACTTAGTTGCATACATATTTCACTTTTTGAAATTTTGCTAAATCATTAACGACTTTATAATTGTCGCAAATTTTGAATCGTGTTGTATCGAAAGTTTGTTTTACAACTGCCGCGTTATGCGGAGGGCGCCTGTGTTCATATACACTAGTATACGTTTACGTATGCGGGTTTATGGCCAAATTTTTCAAATTTTATCTGAGCGAGCGAATATATATAGTGGGCTCCAATTGTTTAGGTACGCCAATATTTACCGTTTTAAGCAAACCAGCAACGAACAAATGACTTTATAAACTTTTCTACTAAATCTTTTACAAAACTAAATGTAAATCTTTATGTTCGATTGAAATTTTCTTAAATGAATTGGAAATAAAATTTCATTGACAAAAGGGAAAATAAAAATACAAAATTAACTTCATAGCTTTCTACAAAATGGATAGACAGCCGCGACAGACCACTTGCAGAGTGCGCGAAGTCTTTCATGAGTCCTTCTGAACGCTGGCAAAGGATTGACAAAAAGTACGCTCTGACGATTGGGGCTTATTTCCACACACACTTCGTAAATAAAATCAGACGATGACGTGTGTACACGTCGAACGCAACACCAATTATTGGTCGTTTAATAAATTTGACGCAAAACTCAATATAAAGTGAATAAAATATCAAATTTTATTAAAAAATACATTAATAATTCATCGTTGCAAACCGTATCGCCATAATTGAAAATTTAAAAACTGCCAACAAAATTATAAAAGCGATAAATATTAAAATTTAAATATTTAAAAAAAAACATTTTTTCTTTTTATATGCATAGAGAAATATTTTCCTATAGTACTTCTTTATCCAGGTATATGTTGCAACTATTCCGTTACTTTTGCTTATATCGCTCACTTTGATATCGCAGTCAAGAATTTTTGAACGATTGCCAGGTATAAGGGACGAAGACTCCAATAACCTAAAACAAATTGTTCTCTGACAATTTTATTTGGCATAAAAGAACCGGTAATGGGTTCATAATATTTAGCAAAGTTGTTTGACGTGTGTGTAAGTAATAAAAAAAAGTTATTTCTGAAAGTTAATAAAAAATGGTAACACCGGAAACATACTCGCGAGGCACTAACAATTTAAGGGGCTCGCTCGTTCACTTCATCTACATGCCTATAGCTAATCGAAGACGTAGGATTTTGAGATGTATAGGTTTTTGCGTGATCGGCGAACATATTTCTGAAAAAGTTTAATTTCGGACGAAAAATGGCATATATTTATAAAAAATGTTCAGATTAAGTTATCGAAAATCTGCCTGTTTCACAAAAGGATGTTATTATAAAGATTTCTTAAAAGTTTCGAAAGAACAGAACGAAAATGAGTGGAGTTACACTGGATGTCGTTTTCAAAAAACGTGTTTCGAGAAGAACGTGTTTAAAGTTTTGAAGTTTGTTATAGAGATGTTTTTCAATCATAATAATTTTTTCTTATTTTTTTTCCACACCAGCCAAGTTCAACTATTCTTCCCCGTTCTCCTTCCTTTAAGATTTTATATCAGAAATTATCGCTTTTGTAGCTTTTGTATTTGTCCAAATTCGTAATTAACATCAAAGACTTGACCCAACAATTGTAATTTCTTGGTAAGAAAATTCATCTTAGGAATCACTATACGCTTCATTTCCCTTCAACTGTCTTTTCGGGAGGCTACGTCAATGCATTCTTCTTCAAAAATGCTCTTAAATATATACGAATGATTAATGGTTTAGAGAAGTTAAAATTTAGAAAGCAAAACGCTAGGCTGTGACTTCTGAGCAAGATCTCATGTCAACAATTTTAAGGTTAAAATTTCTTTTATATAATAAATTTGATTCCTTGCATTCTCTAAAACGTCAAAAACATTTATTTATCCAATAAAAAAAATTGTTTTTGTGAAAGATTTACACTGGGTTTCCCCTTAAGTACTTGCACAATGTCATGTATAAAATTCCTACTTTACCTCAACGATGTATGCATGCATAACTTAACTCACTTAAGCTTCCATTTTGTAAGCGAAACTAAGCGAAACTCTATTAATTAATTTGGGGGATAATTACTGATACCTGTCCAGTAAAGTGTCTTGTTGACAAGCAACATACAAAGTAAGTGTTTAGAGAGTGACTATAAAGCATTTCAAAAGCGTTTAATAGAAATAAATGCTTACTCCAGCTATACTTCGGGTTATATTACACAGCTTGCTTTAATCCACTAAATTTTGTATTCAACTTTTCTTAATTCCTCAAATAAAATGACGCAAAGCACATCGATTTAAGCAGTTCATGTGATAAGCGGAGTAACTCAATTATTGCTGTTCAATATTGACACAACACTTACAACAACTTACGTCTTGTCATCGCTTATGCGCTTAGTTTAACTCATATTTTGTAGAGCGAAATCCATTGACTTTTTCCTCCTTCTCTATCTGCAATCCATTCTGACCAACATCTTGCCCTCGCATATAGAGCACATACCCCGAATTGCTAATCAAATAATAAAAAAAAATTTAACAAGAACACTACAGTCGGGCAAGATCGACCATTAGACACCTTGCACTACTTCGCGTAATGCAAACATTAATTCATTTTCATGAAGCCATTATTTTTATGACAACACTGGAGGATGTTCAAAAGGTTGCCTTTCGTAGTCCAAACTCAATTGACTTATCAAAGGCTTTAGTAATTCCCACTTACTTCCATCATAGATAACTACAATTTGGACTTTGTTCCCATAGAAGAAGAAAAAGCTTTTCATGTCAAATGTTTGGGTCTAAGTAAAAGATCTATTTGATCCAAATTTTATATCAAATTATTGTTACGAACCAATTTTCATCATAAAATATCAAAAAGTGGACATTCTTGCAAGAGCTATAAGAGCTTATTTTTCATTAAAAGTTTTTTCCGACGTCGGATTCATTAAATACACCTACTTTGTCCGAATTCGATAAAATTATTTATTCTTTATGTCAAACTATTGTTATTTATGAATTTTCATCAAAAAATATTTAAGATTAGGACATTTTACCATTGGGGCGTTTATAGCGTGGGCGATAATTTCTCGCACCAATTTAGAATATCTTAGTGCTATTACTCAAGGATTTTTCTTCACGAAATTCTGATAATTAGAATATTTTTTCCTATAACGGCTTCTCAAAACTCAAAAGGCATTGTAAAGGCCGTGGTCGAAAAAGTGGAGCGATCCAGCGTCATTGTACCAAACTTCAACAAAATATTGCAAAAATAGCGACTTGTGGGTTGAACATAAAAATGCATGAACAGACATAGGACGCACGAAACGTCAGACAGACGGATGGACAGGCAACCTTAGATCGATCCAGGACGTGATTGTGAATCGTTTGGCATAATAAAAAATGAGTCTATCTCAAGTTCTTCTGGGTGTTACATACGTCTACACTAACCTAATGGCCATGTAGCACACGTGGTGTAGCGTATAAAGTCTTATACAGAAATTATCGCAATTATCTTCAAAAAAAAGTGAATTGATTTATGAACAATTATAAATTTGGCCTGATCTACAATATATTCTACAAAACTCCGCTCTTTGGTTAATTCTCAAATTACTTTCGGTCTTCATATCCTTGGTTGTGAAGAAATCTAAAAACAGTAACGATTATCGTTACTTTAATTACAAGTTTATTAAAATATCGTTTACAAAATAAATTGTTTGTTAACCCAGTAAAAATATTTACAAAACTTTAATCAATGAAAATTGACTCGTGCCGGCAAAAGTACTGATTAGGGATACCAACCTGATGAGCGATATGACTTTGATGTGGTTACAAAAACAAAAAATCACTGGAAATGTGATACTGTTTCTAGCGAAGAAAGGTAAACACAGGCAAAGATAGATTGTGCAGAAGCAGGATAATGAACTCTTTAAATCCTTTTTTTTTGTTTTTTTTTGGAAAATAATCTAAAGTGTAGTTAATTAAAAGTCAATAAAAGTTCATTTAAGGCCAAAAGGTGAAGTAAGCATAAAAACAAAAGAACAAAAACAAAAATGATAAATAAATAAATAAATAAAATGAATGGAAAATTTAAAGAAGTAAAATTTCAAATATTTTTGCAATAAACTTTTATTATGAAAATGTTATTTTCAGCACCTTGGCTTTCGTACGTATGGTAAAGCATTGATAAATCACCAGCAGTGCTATGAGTAAAATTGTTGACAAGTTGAAAAATGCTTTTGAAATGTACAATTTTTCAAAAAATATATTTAAAAAAAGCAACAAAAACAAAAAGGTATTAGCTTATATTGCCTCAAACACTTTCACACATATTTTATAACCAACCCACTCCACAGGACAAACAATTCTCCTGTTTTGACAGCTGTTTATGTCATTAACTCGTTTTTTTTTTTTTTTTGTAAATCACTTGTGCCAACTGACATGAAAGACTACTCTTCTAGTGTGTTGTGTATATATGCTATGATGCATGTGTAGTTGAATTTATTATATTTTCTATGAATGTGTTTTTGGGGAAAGAAAAATCGCAAAAAAAAAAATTTACAAATAGAAGTCACTTGGCACACAAAGAGCTGAGCACGTCTGCTTGACTTTTTAGCAAAACGAAGTTCATACACATGCTGGCTAAATAAAGCCCTATATGCATGTATGTATTATATGTGTGTGCATTTGACATACTTTAGATAATTTTTTACCAAATATAATTTAAGAAAATTACATATAAAAGTTTTGTGCTGTATGTATAAGTATTTGCAAAATTTACGGTATATATGTGTATATTATATGTATAGGTAGATGTGTGCACGTGTACATGCAAACACATTTCGGTTTTGCTTTTTTCTCGTTTTTTCATATCTTATGTTAATTTGTGACATTATAAATGTCAAGTAATTTATTATTGTAGGATTTAATTTAAGACAGACAAACAAGCAGACACACACTTTTAGATGTTAGTTTCTTTATTAAAAGACATATAGTATAGTAATAGGCATTTTTTTTTCTTTTTTTTTTTTTGTTTATAGCTACACATGTTTACCGAATTCTGCGTTATTCTGAAGAAAATGTCTTCTGTTCCTGTTGGTGATTTTTCAATAAAAAGAAAAATTATTCATTCATCTGTTGAAATATACGACTTGTACAATTTTGCATCCCTTACGTTAGTTTATCAACGTAGCTTGAACGCAATTCACTGAATCCATGCATTTTATATTCTAATCTTGAGTGAAATATCTACAAATAATAAAATTTTTTTCTGAACGAAATAAGAATAAGGAAATCCTTAGAGAATTTTACTCGGACCAGGCTAACTGTTAAATACCTTACAGCAGTTCATTTAATGCTCTTTCCTTCTTTAATTATCCGTGTATTTTTTTTTTGGTGCGTAAGACCCTATTTATCTTTCTATGCAGGGGACTTCCAAGAATGCTGCTTTTCGTCCAAATTTCTCAATTTAAAATAAATCTGTCAACTCACTGCTCTGTTCTCATCATAATAGATTACAAGTTAAAATTCCTTGCTTTAGAAACTCAAGACCTAATTTTCCTTAAACCCTTTAGTTGTAGTTGAAGTGGACCGGAAATTACAACTACGTCATCTGAACTTAGTACTGTAAGCCTACATCTCAATTCGCTGTTCGCGCAGCGTGAATCTTAAACATAACGGTTTATTTTTCTAAATATATTTATATGGAAAAAATTCAAGAAATTTTACACAATCATAATTCCATTCTCCATCATAGACAATTGAAAATTAGACCTCACCTCACTGTGCAATTATTTATACAACGACAGACGAACGCATAACAGTCGGATAGCGCATAGGCACAAGTAGAACACACAGCCAAAAGAACCCGTGGACAGAAGGACACGTAGGCAGAAGATCACATGGAAAAAAACCGGTGATCAAAGGTACGCGCATGTAGAACACAAAGGCAGAGGTACGCGCGGACAGAAGGACACATAGGCAGAATATCACGTGGAACAAAAACCGGTGAGCAGAGTTACACGCATGTAGAACGGACAAGCAGAAGAACGCGCGGACCGATCGACACCGATAGGAAGGTTATGTTCGCGTCAGCAAGTACAAACACAAGACAATTGATCGCACCTATAAAAGTCCACAGGGAATGGCGACCAATGCGGGCAGTTTGTTAAGCAGAGGAAAACAACAAAACATATTTAAGTCTATAATAGAAACTTTACAGCGATAATTAGTTCTGTTCATTCCCCCGTAATGGATCCAAAATAGAATAAAACTTTAGTTTTGAGGAAACTTTAATGTAAGCACTTATTAAAAGGCTTGAAACTTGAAATGTTCATTACCATAATTTGTTTAAAGTAAAAGCACTAATGCAGTTTATTACAAGGATGATAAGAAATAAGGTAGAGTGAGAGTATGAACAATGTGTGCATAAACACATACGTAATTTAATTAATACATTATCCTATAGTACACTGTGAAAACAGAAACTTTTACTTAATAATAATATTTAGTTTGCAGCTTAACAGACTTGGCTTTTAAAGGGAAAATATTTCTACGTGATATTAATTACGATGATAAACATATAAAAGCATACAAAACGCATTAATAAAGCCGCATATAGCACTTGGTTTTTTTGTTGTTTTTTTCTTTCATTTAAATAAACTCGTGAAAAAATGAGAAAGGAAGAAAGACTTTAATTAAGTAATTCCATATGGTAATGGCAGGGGATGGACGGATATTTTAAATTAATCTTTCTTAAATGTAAATATTTATTTTTATATAAAAAGATTAATAATAAAATTTTGTTATATTGATACAGAAAAACATTTATACTTAAGCAAATAAATTTAAAAAAAAAACAAGAACGCTGTACAGCGAGCATCAAACAAACCCGCACTAATGTTTTACTTTAAACCGAAAGTCCCTTTTTTTAAATACAACCGACAGTAAAATTGAATCGCTATGTTAAGGCAATTATTCTGTTTGTAAAGACGAAAATAATACTGCATGAAAT
The DNA here is from genome assembly GCA_000688735.1 of Glossina austeni. NCBI lineage: Eukaryota > Metazoa > Arthropoda > Insecta > Diptera > Glossinidae > Glossina > Glossina austeni. The sequence continues at coordinate 449,212 of KK502594.1, forward strand.
CATCACACTAGGTTAACACTAGAACTAACAACGCTTTGCATGTACCTATTTCTACTAAGAGGAATTACTTTAACGCATAACAAGATGTGCTTCATCTAATTAAAAATAAATTAGAATTAATCTTTTTTACACGGTCTTTTTTACACGATTTTAAAATAACACGGTTCACCAATAAGAGCAAATGCACTTTTTTTGCTCGAGCAGGAATCCAAAAAAAAAGAAATTTTTTTTTAATTTTAATTTCGACAATCCCTTACCAAGACTTGAATATCAAGAATTGTATAAGCAACTTGAGGTACGAAAAAACAAAAATGCTACCAACAGAGTTTATAACAACGAAAAACTAACAGAGGCCGTTAATGATGGAGAGAATTCTAGTAAAAACTAGACATATCTGACATGTCTACTGATGATAGTTTTTTGATCCATTTTTTCAAACGATTTTTTCTGCAAGGTTTTCTAAGGAACTTATCGACCGTGTAAAAAAAGAACTGGTTACATAAGTTAGCAAATCAATTGGAACCACTTTCGGAGTGAACGTCAAAGTGATCCTAAAGAACATGTGGGACGCAGGTTTTTCGAAATATCAAAGATTATAAAAGAAAATATGAGAAAATTATCGGTGTTTTCTTGAGGTTGTTTCGATTTCTAGAGCAGGTACAAAAAAATTAATTATCGATATTTGCAGTTGTTTTCGTATAAGTGAAAGAAGCGAAAACGATCTAAACGGTAGTTCTAGAGTTAATATCAAAAATCGCTGACTGAGCGCATGAAGTATATAAAGATAACATGATTTCTAAGATTAGATAGAGTGAACCAATTTTTCAATTTGCATAGAAACCTTTCCTTGTATGTAGTTGCAATAAGAACTAAAGAAATTTTCTAGTCTAAAGGCTCATTAGTTTTTATTTTTTTACTTATTTTCTTTTTTTTTTTTTTTTTTTTTTTTGTAGAATTTGCACCCCAATCTTTCTTTTTGTGGCTGGTTGGATTTTTTGTTGTTGCATGTTCTCTTCTTCTTGGAAACC
>KK502594.1:461792-485831 GCA_000688735.1 Glossina austeni
TTTTTTTTTTTTTTTTTTTTTTTTTTTTTTTTGGTAATGGTCTCATTTTCACATTGAATGCTAATCCCGGAACAAATAACCGCACACTCATATATTATTTTGCCTGCATAAATATATATATATATGTATACATGTATTAAACTTTTCCTTTTTTAAATATAAAATTCAGAAAAAAACTTTGTCCTAAGGGTGGCATTAGAATGCTTGGCTTGCATAGTTACCAACAACCCTTAAACTATGGAAGGAAAGCTTATGGGCGAAAATGATTCTCTAACTCTCTATGACTTTTCATTTTCAAAGTTAATTTGTTATTTGGTATCATTTTCCCCTTACTTTCTTTGATAGATATATTTATGGCTTAAAGGGCCCGTTCCATTCGGGCTTATGCAATTTTTATAGCGCTTATTTTTATTCATTTATTCTTTTTTTTTTTTTTTTTTTTTTTTTGTTCTCCATCTCTTCTCATGGCTGGCCAGCTACTTAAATTGAACAAGTTTTCATCTCATCTGTTTTTGCAAAAGTGGGGAACAACATTAGGTTGAGAGTAAGTTGTTTGTAAATTGTGTAAAATAAGAGGAGAAGGAATTGTGTGTCACTTGATTAGCTATAAAATGTTTATTACTTTCATTTATTAGCCTTTGATTTCATCTCATACCACTTTTTCTTTTTCGACACACTAATACAAAGTGACTATGATGGCGGGAGATGACAAATAGCGAAATGCTTTCAATATTGATTTCATTATCTATGGATACTAAGCTTTCAAAAAGCGAAATAAATTTATAATTTCAAAATGACCCTTTGTCCAAGGACAATAAGTGCATAATAGAAACGCGATTCACTGCTAGGCATATTGACTGCATTCGTCCTTTAAAAACTTTCAATGAAAGTAAGCAGGATATTAAATAAAAGTGAAATTATAAGAGGATAGCAGCAGTCTCCAATGAAGACTTCTGCAGGAGCAAACGATTAAGTTATCCAAATATCTACTCTGGAATTACGGCAAAGTCAAACGTAGTAGTGATGCTAAGCCCTCGTCGTCGAGGCAAAATTTAGCGAACACACCAAACAATTGCAAGCGACTTAATTATGGAAGTCAAGGAGAGTAGTGTTCTTTAACCGCATTTCATTGATAGTAAAGGTTAAAATTTCTGAAAAGGCAGAGTCCACAAAGTTTTTCTACGATGGCGTGGTTTATGGAAAAACTCTAAAAATCTTTGAACGATTAACCCTCCTCCCCTTGTATCATACACAACCAGTGTATTAGGGATTCTTGATAAGTTGTCGAAATTGGTTTAGCTAAACAAAAGAAATCCTATCAAGATCAGCTCTTAAACAACCTTTTTAAGGCGCAAGATACTCTGTTTTCCCAAAAAGAAAGGAAGCTCTACCGTAAGTAAGTACCGTAATTCAATGGTATTATATGAAGCTCCTCTCTTCTGTGCAAACGTGAAGTAAGTATTCGTTATAGGTGAAGATTGTAATAATCGGTTTTCCAAGTATTTTTTCTAAAGTGTTAGCACTTCTAAAGCCCATCATACATTTTCTTTATGTCTAAAATTTTTTATAATACTCGGTATACACTAATCATAGTGTGCTTAAGAACTTGAGTCTAACGACAATGAGAACGAACAACGATTCTTTACCTTTAGCGGTGATGTTTGTTAGAGCGGAAATCAATTTAAAGCAGCTTTTTAGGACCTGAATTGGATCCACAAAGCAATCGCTTAGTGCGAGACTTAACCGTCTACGGTCGCAACAGGTTTAAATTTTCCCAGTAACCGCCGGGATCGCCATAATCAAAGATGCCTGCGAATTAAACGCATTTTTAAGCTGAGCTGACGGTCAATGCAGTGCAAGTAAAGGAAATAGCGAAAGCAAGGCCAGACGTTTTGAGGAAGCAAATGCTTCGTCAAAAATGCCGCAATAAATACCCATTACTTTCCAGAAGAAACTGCAGCTCTTTGCAACCCTAGCATTTCTCGAAAGGCTAATAGTGAACCATACAAAATCTTCAGCTAGTTCTCCTTATCCCCATCTTAGCTAAAACGTTTTAGAAATTCTATGTAAATAATTCTTTTTTATATTTCTCGTGACTGAACATAAACGTACTTAACACTGAACGTTGCCTGAGCCTCTTGGTTCATCTAAATATTTACAATTTAATGAGAAACTGTCCTAAGCAAAACTATCCGCCACTCGTAAGCTAAAATATTTATTTAAAAGTTGTTCTTTTCCAAAGTAAATAATATTCCACTTAACTTAAAGTGTCAACGGTTAACATCAGGCGAGATATCGCACATACGGTTATATTCACATTTGTAAAGAATAAACATGTAGTCAACGTTGCTGGCTGAACATCCGTAAAAATCTTCATACACGCATATGCAATGTATACATACATAGATATACATATATATATATATATGTACATATTTATTGGCAAATAGGAAAAACTTAAGAAAATTGTACGGAGAAAATTGTAAGGAGAAAAATCTTAAATATTTACTTTGATTTCTTGTAAACTATTTCGTCCTTTTAAAATGTCTGAGTATATGTACATTGACAACTACATAAAGACTCTACTCCACTCGACTTACGTACTTAACTTAATGACGAAAATATTTTGCATGCCACTAAGTAAATACTTTTATAGTGAATAAGAAAAATATTGACCATAATATAGGGAAATGGTATTAATTTTGAACCAATTTTGCAAAATTGCTATGACAAAAAGAAGAAGACATGAAGATCTCTCTTTCAGCGGAGAAATCTTGGTTAACCATCCGCTCGCTCTTACAAGATTTCGTTTGTTATGCGTGTACTGAAGGTCTGCGTCAAATTATTTTCGATTGTTTAGACAATTCGATCTTAACTTAACTTCGATCTATGTGAAAGGTTACGACTTAAACGCTTACATTTCCCTTTCCCGTATTTAACAATTAGATAGATTTATAACCGCTGCTTATAGTGTTTTAAAAGACCTCTAATACTTCCATATTCGCTAAAAGCGATAGTATGAATAAGAAATGCACTCATAGTTGACAATAGTTGAAAATAAACAAAAATTAAAAAGAAATTTACAGATCCTAGGTAACTCTAAACTTACGAAATATATGAATGATAAAACGTTCACTTTTAATAACGCGCTGATCTCTCTAATCTCTTATGAATATAGACGAATTTATAAAATGTGGATAGATGCACTATCTCTGAACATCACAAGAAAAGAAAAGTTTGGAACAAAACATATTAATTTGGCCAACAACCTGTGTATGCGTGTATGTACGTAAAGCTAATTTAAAACTAAATCAAAGCAACCTCTGCAACAGCTGTAAAGGATCAAAAGAAATCTAGCGAACCAGATATTTTTCTGCTCCGACAATGCACCCTTCTTCACTTGATAACAAGGATGTCAGAAAATTCCCAATTGCAACATAAAGAATTATAAAACCAATCTGTCTAGCACCGTTGCGATTTCAAATGTCCCTTTTAATTGAAACTGAAGGAACGACTTTCGCAATATATTCTAAATTTTTCTTTAATTTTATCCTAATTGGTTTCTTCGTGGGATACGATCTAGATATTGTTTTTTTTTATTATACCAAACCAATCACCAAATTCGTGCAATACAGTAACTGCAGGAAAGAAGCGAGAAAAGAGAAAGAAATATAAGAGCGACCGCAGCCTAGTGGGTGTTTGCCCAATGGGTAAATTTATGTCTTTATTGCCTGATTACACGACCAATGTAAGCTCCACCGCGTTGAAATTTGAAACTGCAAACACAGATCGAGCCCCACGATCGGTTACATAAGTTACAATATCACTCCGTCTATTTTTAAAAATGTTTTATCAAAATAGGCAAAAAAGCACTTGCCATTAACTACGAGTTTCTAATTATCTGCCTTCTTGGCTTGGGCAGCTTGGAGTATCTCAATTATTCTTCTTCTTCTTATCAAAATTAGAAAGCAGTATTTTTTTTCTTACATTTTCTTTATATTCCAATCACTATGTGAATAGATTTTATATATTTTTCGCAAAACTTCTTTCTTTTATATTTTCTGTCGATATTTTTAGATTAAGATTGCGTTGAAAGCAAATTACTTAAGAGTTAAAGAAAATGTCTTCAGAAGTTTTAGTCTGTAACTGCAAGAAAAAAACATGTGAGAACAGTTTTTCAAAAGTGTCTTCACAAAGTGAAAGCAGCTGAAATTTAATAATTAAAATTTGGTATTATTTTTGAGCATATTTGATATATAAGATCGATTAAAGTTTTATTTATTCGTCAAAAAAATATTTTAGTTTCACTTTCTTTTCAAATATTTTATTATCATAATTTGCTGCTGCATTTCGACACTGCAGACGAAAAAAATAACACAATAGAAATTCGAAATAAAAAACTGAACAGAAAAAGCTTAAATTTATTATTAATTACTAGCCAACATTTGTTTCCTACCCATACATAGGCAGCCGCATAAAACTATGTCGGCATATATTAAACGATCGCGACTGAAAACCAAATTTTTAACATTTTCAAAAGTCGATAAAGCGGCCTGTTCATACACCCTGTGACCGTAACATAATCGACCGCAAGCACATTTAGGAGCTTCCATCAACATGTCGGTAAGCTCCCAAGGCAACGTATTGGTTGAGTAGGGCAATTTGTATTGGCAAACAGAACGGCACGCCAACAACCATAAAGGGGTGGGAGTATTCAATTCCGCTGAGTTCCTCTTGTCCATCTCGTGTTCTCTATGCGGCTGAAAATTATTTCCCCAGACGTCCAACAATTCCAGACGTATACTATTAAAAGACGAAGGCAGCGATTCTAGTTGATTGCTGGACATATTAAGGTAACGCAAACTATGCATACGTCTTATACCAAAAGGTAAACGTTTAATTAGGTTGTTGTTTAATTTTAAAGTGACAAGATTCTCCAGTTTGATTAAAGGACGAGGAAAGAAAGCCAATTTATTGGCGGAAAAATCCAATTCCTTTAAACTCTCCCGTAGTGTTTTACTATTTAACCAAAGCCAAGATTTATCAGCACATAGCTGATTATTGCTGATATCTAATTGAGTTAATGATAAACGTCCCAATTCTAAGGGAATCTAAATGTCGAAGAAATAAACTTTAGTCTGTTTTACATTCCGCATATGAATTAAATGGTGGACGTACCTTCTCGATATTGTTGTAGCTTAAATTCAATACTGTTAGGTTTTTTAATGTACAAATTTCGAATGTAACTTTACACAGCTGTATACCTGTGACAGTTAATTGTTTAAGTGTTCTGGGAAAGCCTTTTGTGGGGTAATCACCTCTATTCGTTATGGTCATCTTAATTTTTGGCTGAGACTTTTGTGGTATGCCAGTAGTCGCAGCAATATTCACACGTAAATTTATGGATCCTTTACCCTCGAGACCGAGTTTCAAAGTTTGCAAAAATCCCTTCAATTGTATTGGATCACATTTAATTAGCAGATTTTCCGCAGGCTCCCTAAAACTTATGGTGGCTTTCCCGTCTTGCAAAAATTTTGTAAATATCTTCTCCACATTATTGTAGATTTTGTAGCGCGTGCCAAGCTTATTTTGAGGAGTAAAATGTATAATTTCCAAGAACTTTTTGCTACTTCCGCTATCATCCTTGGCAGTGCAATGATAACCAACTGCTAGGGTGGATTTCACCATTCGCGGCGTTTTATTTGTTTGCGTCTGTCGATTGATTACTTGGGTTTCACAAAGAATTTTCATGTTGTTCGTTGTACTTCATCTGTTCAAATTCTTTATAATATTTGCCGCAGACAGTGGTTATTGTATTTCTTTGAAAGGTTGTCTTATTTTATTTAATATTTAAACAAAGCTCATCTTTTTGTGTTCAAAATATATGTGATTTTGTTTCCCTGACCTTTGTAAACAACAGCTGGTTCAACTGGCTTTGTGTTTTAACTGTAACAAGTTTTATTCCCAATTTTTATTGAGAAACAGAACTGAGAAAACAGAGTAACCGCAATACAGGAAAAAAACAAGTTGAAAACCAAACACAAGGCGCATTATTTAACATAAACTGGATGCTATTTTTATTTTATGTTTGTTAACCCGTGTATGTTAATGAATGTTATGGACGAATCTTTTCTATTAAATAAAGTTTATTTTTTTAAAGAAATGACAGCCGGTTTTTCGCAAACCTAATCGTTACAAGCGGTGGAGTGCGTTAAAAGTCTTAGGCCTCAAACACAATGATGCGTTATGCCACTTTTAGGGATGGGACTTTAACTTTACCGACATTTCACGAGACTTGCTAGCTATTGTGCTAATTCACACGGATTTATGTGCATAAAACAAAAAGGAAAAAACACAAAAGAAGAAATGAAGACAACTTATTTTAAATTTAGATTTTATTATGCCTGGTAACAATGTCTATGTTTTTGTGTTAACGTTTTAAAATTTTAATTTGTACCCGATTTTATTTTATAGCAATAAAAACTATTTATGTGTAATTTTAAATGTATTTGTCAGGTCAAAAAAGGTGAAGTCCACCTTCCTGCTTCTTCATTCACAATTATAAGGCAAGAAAATTAAATTTCCCTTTTCGATTACTCTTTGGATCCCAAAATATTTATTTAAATTTGGGCTTGACAGTTCCTGGTTTTTTTAATTCATTTTCGTTGACATTACAGTTGCATGGAGTACAAACGGTAAGACAGAAGCAGGCCGAGGCAAATGCATGCTTACGAAAAACATCTGACCCGTAATATCGTCGAGTGCGACCCGCCATCTTTAAAATTTCAAATAATTGAAATCGCTTGTCCATAGCAAGGCTGCAAAAGGATTTTATCTGCCTTGATGGCAGGCTCTGCAGCACGCGATGTGTGCAGAATGTGAAATATGTTTAATCGTTTTTTTTTTTTTTTTTTGAAAGAATGAAAATTGGTGAAGAATGCCGCATTTGTAATAATAATTGGATCTTGTTCTGGGTCCCGCTGGGATATGAAAATTAAAATCGGCCCGTTGATAAGAAAAAAAAATTGCCGACCCCTGCTTTAAAACCTCTTGTTCTGCCACATCTGAAATGATTTCCATTCTCGCATTGATTTTCTATTAAAATATTGTTTTATTTTCTATTCACTTCCTGCGCATGCAGAACTAATTAATTGTTACGCTTCGTAGCTTTTTTCAAAATGTATGATTGTTGTCTTAAGTTATTTTGTAGGCTTTTAATGTATGTTTGTTAAACTAATCAATTTACGTCGCATAAATTAAACATAAAAGCATTTTTGTCTTTTTTTTTTTTTGTTTTAATACTTTAAATATTTATTTAAAAAATAATAACGGCATAATACATAAATATTTTTAATTTAATAATAAAAACTCTTACTGAAAAGTCTTGTTAGAAGAAAAATTAGGAAATTAAATTTCTTAATTGCCAAGGAACAATGTTTATTTATAAACTAAATTAATAGTCACCGTAACCTTTAGATGTCATTTGCCATTAATTCATAAATTCTTAATGCAAAAAAAAAAAAAAAAAAAAAATTCTGTGCATATTTCGATATACGTCGCATTCGATTGCAAAAAAAGTAACGCTTTATAACAAAAAAAAAGAAGTTACTTCATAAAATAGGCTAAATGACAAAATTAAAACCAATTCGTATATGTTTATGGTACAAGTTCAAATTCCTATAAACAGAAAAATGTTACAATTATTATTTTCTATTTCTACTCTGCGCTGTACTAAGTACTTAAAAACAAAGTTTAAAAAAGAAAAAAAAAAAAGAAAAGAACAAAAGCCTCAAAACTTAACAAAAACTCCCTACTCTTGTGCATGTTTAGTGTTTAATGTACAGTTAATGTACAGTTAATCTAGCAAGAAAAGAAAAATTAAAAAAATATGAAAATAAATAAGAGATAGTACAGAACAAATGTAGAGAGCGCAGCAATTTGTTACTAGGAATTCAACGTTTCGTTAAATTAAAGTTTACACAAACAAAACAATAACGGAATAAATGCTCCAATAGCTATAAATACTGGTAAAAGTAATGTAGAATCGTCCATCGAATATGGATCCGGTTGTCGCGGACCGCTTGGCTTACGAGGACTTTCTGTTTTCGAGAGTAATTCATGGAATTCATCGTTAATATCTTCTTCATTTTCCACTGCTGATAATTTCTTTGGATACTCATCCGTTTCGGTATCTTCTTCATTGGAAACTAATTTTCTATGTTGGCCGTTAAGGACCTTCTTTTTATTTGCACCTCTAATGGAAGCACTATCATCTATATCTGGATAGAAAGCGTCTTTATGTAAAGGCTTTAGTCGTGGTATACGTTGGACATCTCCTTTCAATAATATGAAAGCATTGATTTTAGGATTGTCGTATGGACCCTTCATGAAATCCAAACGTACCAAGTTATTGCGCACATTAGACACTTCCTCCTTGTACTTTAATTTACCCAAGGTAACTGTAAAGAAGACGTATTCATGATGGGCAGTGCCGTGGCCCACTTCAGCGAATATGTCTAATTCAGACACTATAACATGACGACGATTTAAGACCACATCAAATATCTGAAAAGTTTTGAAAGTTAAAATTTAATTTTTTCTTAATTTTCCTTTCTCTTTTTTTTTTTTTTGCTTACTTTTTTATTTGGTTGAGTAAAATAAACTTCGCAAAATTTTAGTACCAGAGCGTACTCGCCATCACCATCCAGAGGAATATCATAACCGAAAGTGCTGGTATGATAACGCTCTGTTTTATAGAGTATTTCATCTTGCTCCGGTACTCGATTAATAATTAGCAAATGTTTGCCATAATCTGAGGCCGTACCAATTTTGGAAGGATCAGGTTCATAGTGTATACCATCAATATCGACATGGTCATCGCCTCCCGCATTTATTGCATAAAGCACTTTCAAAGCTTTACCGTTCGCGGCCGTTCTTATAGTTTCCGATATACAAAATATGGCTATGAATACTGGTATAAATGAGTTCATGGTTGTAAATAATTTTAACTAATAACGTTACGGTTAACGAAAAAAAAAAATGAATGAATGAAAACAAAATGTGTAATGGAAATGTTTAGCTGCCTTGCTTGGCTGTGCTGAAATTTTTGTGTTTATCGTTGGAATTTTTACTGGAAAAGCCGGTTTTTACTTGTTTTGTGCTTTCTTCTTTAGGTTTCAAGTTAATTTTTATTTAATTTCGATGTTTCGGCAACATGTCGTATTGATTTTCTTAATTTTCACAGAAATTATTTCAGTAGAGATTTGTTTATCTTTCGGCCGCGTGCCAAAAACATTGTTGCCAAATCACTTATTTAAGAGTTTATTTCAATTTGATAGAGACTTAAGCGCCAAACACAATAAAAGCGCAGCACCTGGTTAGGACGATTTTTCCCAAAGTAAGGAGTTTTGCAAGCAGATCTCGCTCTTCCAAACGAAGAGGTGAAAGTAATACATTTTTCAAACCGACCGATGCAGTGCAAAGGATATTTTAAATAGAAAGTGAGAAAGTACAACGATTGAATTTGATAGAAAGATTTTAAAGCATGCAAAAAGGATATAAATATATGCATATATATGTTTGCTTAACATTTCGGATATTTCATATCATACTAAAAATAGGAGGCGGTGTAAATTTCGATTTTGTACCATTCCATAATTGCAAGTCTTCTCAACACAGTTTGCATTTACACTCTGTTGTTAAAGCTATCAACACCCAAGTTTGATAACTTCAGGTGTTCCATTCGGTCCGTTCCATTTCATTCAAAAATCCCCACAACTCATGATCAAATTCATACATATATATATGTCATCATATCTTGCACACATTGCAAGCATTAAAAAGTCAAATTTCATACGTGGTAGGTTTTCAGTTGAGATTTGAAGTTGCAAGCAGAGTATTGACAGTAAACATATAAAACAATTATTTCATTTCCTATAGTTTCAATATGAAAAAAATAAAACTATAAACAAGAAATTAATTTGAGGCGTTTTAAGCAAAAAGCAAAAGATAGAACTTTTTGGGTACAACTGCATTATCTGCGAGTGAAATGCTGATGTTGTTTTGTCCTCATAGTTAGAAAACAACTTAATTTCCCTATTAGTTTCAAAGTCAAACTAGTAAAAGATAATCTAAACTAAATTTTGGAAAAAAAATAAAAACATTTGCAAAAAAATTAATCCTTACGCGAGGGTACAATCGGTCTAAAAAGCATTTCCAACATGAATTGACTCACAGTAGGATAAGCCTTAATTAGGACGTTTGCAAGTGTTGCATGTATTTTAACACCTTGCATTGAAGATAAGCATCAAATAAAATATGTCGACGATAATATACTCAAAACTTTCTAGCTAAGGAGGAAAGTTTCTGAGTGGTAACTAAGTGTACCAATGAAAGTGAGTTGGCGCAATATGAAATGGTTAAAAATGCTCTGCAACATTCTTGCAATTGATTTTGGAAGTAGACCAAGACAATCGGGTCAAATGGACTTACACATCTGATGAACATGAATGAGTGTTTTTATACATTGCAACTAGCATGCTTTGTTTTTATACTTGTCCCTATGTTTGTGTGTGTGCGCATGTGCGATATTGATTCTATCATAAAGAAGGACTTATCCAAGCCCGTATAAAGCAAAGATATTATGAACTATGTTGATTGTGTTCATCAGTCCAATTCCAATCATTTGTGAAAGTTACAACCAAGATATTAATCTAAAAAAAATAAAAATTTGCGTAGGCACTTTTCTACAAAAACTTTTTAAATGCTTATGTGAAGTAACACTTCTGAAACTGTTACATCTGTTCAAAACAGTTGTTATAAAATTAAATTATAGATTTCAACTTTTATTTTATCAATAGTAAAAGAATTATCGGACAGTGCAGTTATATCTGTCATCGCCGTTCAGTTTCAAATCAACTGATTATTTAAAAATAACCGCTTTAATAACCGGTTTAATAATCGATCTTTTTCGATCAACAAAGCATGAAGGATAAATTCTCGTCCTTGCGACCATTAAATCGTGCAACTTGTACGATAAATAGATAAACTCGGCAGGTGTTTCATATACACATATATATGTTGTTTGCAATGTTTTTTTGCCATCTGCAACTTTTAAATATAAATCTGACCACCCTGTGCAAGTATTAGCAAACAAAGAGGATTCATGAAACAGCTGTTGCTTGCCGATCTATTATTTAATTTTTGCTGGGTGGCAACATTAACGTACCTACACGTGCGATGTCAAGTTAGTGAATTTATATTTAAGGTTGATGTGAACGCCGCTTTTATTGGATCAATTTTGCGAAATTCGGACCTGTTCTCAAAAGTTTCTTTAATTCTTCGAAACATTAAAAGACTTCAGCTACAATATCTCTATTATGGATTATGAATTTCATCATTTAGCTGGCGGCAGTATCGTTGATTATCCGCCTGTTTATGATCCGGATGGAGAGTGAGTAACAGGAACTACAAAATAGCAATAAGTATCTGCAGTGCTAATGGTTTCCTTTTTTTTTTGTACATTTGCAAATAGGTACCTGTTTTTCATAAGTGGTGAAGTGATTAAAATATATTCAACAGTTAGCACGCAATTAGTACGTCTTTTGGAAGGAGCTAAAGATCCTCTAATTAATATTGAATTGGATATAGGGAATAAAGATATTATTGTAGCTTGCAGCGCTGGAGGTGAAATTCTAAGCTGGTCCTGGCACAACGCTGAACTAAAATCATCCGTCAAGTTGCAAGAAAAAAAAAAGGAAAATGAAATCACTAATTTCAAGCTGTTAAACTTATATGGACAATCGGAACTATCTTACGCTTTAGTATGCGTACTGGATAGTAAAACAAAGAAGGTTGAATGGCAAGTAGTAGATCGGACAACAGGTGCGAGAATTACCACTGACTGTAAATTAAAGCTTATAAAGTAAGTATTCATACAATATGCTAAAATTCAGGATATTTAATGACTTACTTTCTTAGCTTTGGAAAACCTTATGTTGAGGTAGACAACATAAATTTTCATAACTTGGTTATAGCCCAATATACTAATATTTATTTCATCAATTATAAAACATGGACTTTCCAGAGGTAATTCTAGTAAATGAAATGTTTTCTCATGTTCATGTGACTCTGCTCTTTTAGAGGTTTCAGTGCCCATAGAATTCCTTTTACTGCATTAAAAATCCATCCCACGGAGGAATGCATTGCTACTGGAGATGAACGGGGTCGCATATATTTATGGCGTGAATTCGGCGGTAATAAACAACCTCTTACGGTAATATTTTTTCTAGAACGCTATTAAGTTGATTTAATAACAATCAAATGCTTCATTAGAGCCTTTATCATTGGCATCATACACCAGTTAGAAGTATTGCGTTTACTGTATATGGAGCAAATTTCTGGAGCAGTGCTAGGGAAAAAGTTTTAGTTCATTGGAATATAGACCTTGAACAGAAACATTACTTACCTCGCATGGCGGCGGAAATTCTTCATATTGTAGTTAATCCTAAAAACGCTGAAGTTGCCGCTTGTATGGCGGACAATGGCGTACAAATTGTGGGTACCGATAAGCAAATTTTCAACAATCTGCAGGAATTTACTTATGTCACCAATGATAGGACGAAAAATCCAAAATTCCCTGTAGGTTTACGCTTAAATCCACGCACCAACACTTTGGTTTTAAACGGTCGTATAGGATCTTTGCAATTTTATAACACTTACACGAGAAGTTTGATTTATAACGTAAGTGCTTTTAGTTAAATATCTTTAGGAGTTTGTTTTTCCACTTATTTTTTTCTTTTCTTTTAATTGCAGTTAAATATTGTTAATGAAAATCCGTTGTCAATGGAGAGAGATCACATTTTATATGATACCAGAGTTACTAAAGCAGCTTTTAATATCGACTGGATGGCTACGGGTGAGGTGTTCAACGATGAACAACATTTGCCAGAGTTACGTTTAAAATTTTGGAAATACGAGGAGAAGTCACAAAGGTTTGCATTGACGCTAATGGAAATTTTATTTGACTAATTGAAAACTTTTGCGGAGTGATAGCAATCATCAAGTTTATACCTGAAGAATTGATTATTAGTCGATAAATTGTAAGCGAAAGCTTCTTTTGTTTTTGGGAGTCTCTCGAAAATACTCATCTCTTCGATGGTAGTCTTTATAAAGAGATTATAGAGACTTGAATTGTTAAAAACAAATGAAAGGCTGAGTGAACAAATTGAAGTTTTCTAGAAGACTTTAATGAAAAGTGATTTTGTTCTTCGATAATTCAGAGGTTTTGCCACGAGCTTTCGTTTTCCATTAATGCAAAGGGGTTGAGTGATACTTTTTTGGTACTGTTTTACCGCTTGGCAGGTAATAGGGCAACAACATTGCTTTTCAATCTTAAACATTTATCCTTTCAATCAATAGTTTGTCCCAGATAATACTGGGCACTTTTGCATCAGTCGCAGATCAATATGTGCAACCATCATTTACTGTTACAATGCAAAAAAGCTTCTACGTTATTTCGTGAAAAATGAGCCAAACGTTGATGAAATAGCTTTACGTGAAATCGTTTTTAACACATTCTGCAAGCATTTCCGGGCATAGCCTTCCAAGGTTTAACTGTCTCTTTTGAATGTTTTTTTTTAATTTTCCCGTTTAGTTAGCAGCTTCATGTACAGAATTAGTTCGTTGCGCAGAACAAAGATATGCATCTTAAAAAGTATATTTAGGTATAAAGCCTCAATTATAGTAAATCATTTTATCCGTTAATTATTCTATATATAAAATTCTGAGAAGTTTTCGACTAGTCTAGTATTTGAACAAACTAAATAAATTAATTTTAACTTGCAGCTATACATTGAACACTGACATTGAACTACCACACGAAGACGGTTTCAAAGCTATCGAATTTTCAAACGCTTATCAAGTGGATAATTTATTATGTGCTACAGTGGGCGATGATAATTTGATTAGGATATGGTCTCTTGAGGATTCTGACAGTATACATCGAAAGGAAAAGACGTGGTGCTGTATTGCTCAAAATTGTTATAAAAACTTTCCAATCGAATCAATATCCTTTTCGCAAGATGGCTCCCTGCTAGCTGCCGGCTATGCCAACACACTTTGCGTGTATATATCAGAAAATTTAAAGATGAAGGCGTCTTTGACGACGTCGCCAGGTCTGGATGGCAGCATAGCTAAAGTCCAAGTAAAATTACCATCAAAAACCGTTAACAATGCTCCATCGGATGTAATGAAAGAACGCAAACAAACTATGGAATTATTCACAAACATTTTGGAAACAAAGGATGACTCTTTATTAAAAGAGTTGAAGAATAGCTTAAACAAAGCTGAAGATTCTGCAACAAATGCGGATATTTCTGAAAAGCTTGATGAGAAGCAAAAAATGTCGTTACATAATCAAATCCTTCAAATGCATGAATTAAATCTCTTTCAAAAGATTTTAATTTATCAAAGAATGGGGCTACGTTCTTGTTTGCCCCGGCAATTGAAATTCAAAGTTTTAAGTTACTTTCAAACGAATATACATAGTAATCATTTACAAAGGTTAGAGCAAATGCTGCATAGTTTAAATCTGAGACATCGTTATAAAGCCAAATATCGCTTACAACATTTTACGAAACGGAAACGTAATTATGATGATGAAATCGTCAAAAATCTTGTACCATTAATGGATGTTTTACATTTAACGCGAGACGCAACGCATGTAAAACGTAAGAATGGTTTATTGAAGCAAGATCAACACCAGATTCTACTCAACAGAGACATAAAGCCTCCAGAGGCTGCCATTGCTAATATTACAAAAGTACAATTTGCTGCCGGTGATTATGCTCATCTAGTGGTGGCTTGTACAGAACGTCGTGTCTTAATATGGAATCTGCTGACTTTGCGTTTACAATCTGTATTGAAATTAAGCGTTGACCACATGAGTTTCGATCCTCAAACAAATTTAATCGCGATGGTCACTCTAGACCGTCAATGTAAGTTAAACAGCATTTCCAATGAATAAAACTTTTAATTATTTTATATTTAGTGCACATTTTTCAACCAAATGTTCCACTGCCTATCTATCAGCGTTATAATATACCAAAATTATATGGTATTGCTTGGATACCTAGACGCCATCCCAAACATCGTTCCATTAATGTTGATTGGCAGGCTCAGTCAACATTATATTTTCTAACACAAACTCAAGTAAGTGATGATAAAATGATTTACTGAATGAAGATATGATTTGATGAATGAAACTATGATGTATTTTTTAGGAAGTCAAGTACTTGGTACATCCCAGTGAAAAACAAGATATCGAACCTCCAATCGTATTCGATAATGCTGCTACACCGTCCTTACAATACACAACTTTTGGAACTTTCGCTACCAAGTCTGTTGTTGAGAGACCAACGAATACTAACCGATATGTGGGTCCACCACTGATAGGAAACTCTGAAAGAACGGCAGTTCAAGCGGTAAGTACAAGAATTCGATTTTATAATAACTTGAAGAAATATATGTTCGCAGAGGTAAGAATTATTTCAAAAAGAAACTGCAAGCTTGGATTAGGAAGGGTGCAAGAAGCGATTGTATTCTTTATGTAAATCTACATTTCGGTTGATTCGAAAGGCACATGGAATTTATTGTCGTACTGCATTTTTACAAAGTGATTTTTTTTTTGTGGTTGGACGTTCTTTACGTTCTTCTACAATCCACCCCACAAATAAAGTTAGCTCGTACATCCTTTCGCATTATGATTACGATTATCTGAAGTCCGAAGTGGACAATTTCGTTTTACGGTAACCAAGTGTAACATTGATTTTTAATGGTTTTACGAATCCGGTCTAGTGCGATAGCGAATGAACCCAAATTTTGCGTTAAATTTGAGTTGAAAAAATTCGTTATTCAAGGTGCACTAGAACTTTACTACTTGAACATTATAGTAGTGAATAGTTCTTTTGCTTAAACCACGCATAAGTCGACGATTGCGCAAAAAAGTTCGCATTTTGTGAGTGAAAATGGTAATCAATAACGACAGATCAGAAATTATGTATTTCCGTCTATGAGATCGCAACCAACTAATAATCGATTGCCTGGACTTTCCAAGTTGGACCAAATCTATAAGAAATCGCACGCACCGAGAAGCTAGTCGAAGCAAACGATAAATGTTTTTTTAAAAAGGTAAACATATCGCAGGAGTGACCTTAAAACTGCCAGTTCTAATTGATTCGATTGCAATTGTTTGCAGAAATATCTAGAAAGTGCAACATATTCAATCGAGCGACTTTGCTTCGTGAAAACGTGAAATCTCATCTTTGAATTCAGAGACTTAACAACAACAGATTACTCAGAATTGGGAAAAACTTATGTACATCAGTTCAGAGAGGACATTCTAAACCTCAATAATAAAAAAACTGTGAGAACGACATAAAAACGTAAACGTAGGTTATGCAGGTTCTCATAGAAGAGTTTACAAAGAAGAGAAAGGCTTGAAGAAATTTTTGGAAATTTCTTTTGTTTTATAGTAGGAAAAGTTATGTGAAAGATATTGAAAAAAAATTCGAGGGAGAAACAATGAAAATCTCGTTTCGACAAAAACGTGTTTAAAACTTCAAATTCATTTCAAAACTTCAAATTTTCATATGCAGCCATGTTCGAAAAATCGAATTTATTAAAGTTCAACTGCGCCTACCATTATCTCTTCATAAGATTCCTAACTATATAATGCCATTAAGGGAAGAGAAGATTTATTTTCTAGAAAAAAATGTACGCTGGCTTTCCTTTGTCGTTAAAAGCGCTTATAATGAGAAAACCAAAGACAAGGGCCAACCTGAATAGAATTGATTTTATAAATCTCGTAGATCTTAGAGTTTTGCGATGATAACAGAATCTGTTATAATACGTTTTATTTCTGAGCGGACCGCTATTCAGAGATTAGTCCGAGGCGCCTTCATTTAGCTGTCTACTGGTCAATCAATGGTTTTTTTTCTATGTAACCAACCACTCAAGGGATGATCCCTTTTTGTGTAATGAGATGACGGTCACAAAGAAAACAGAACAGAGAAAGAAATGAGGACATTGTTTTCGCAACCTAGTGCGTGTGTATCCAATCGATAAACGTTATGTCTTCTCTTTATTGTTACAACCAATGCAAATTCTACCTCACTAAGATATGAATCCGCGAACATTGGCTTGGTAGTCACGAATATTACCCGCCTGCCTACTGATGCAGACCAATTATAATGTAACCTTAATCTTACTTTTGCGATCTCAATTCGAATTCGAAGACCATTACGCAAACCTGTCCATAAGTTCAAAAACAGTTTCGATTGTCACCGCGTTTATCTGTTTAATTTTTTGTTGTTATATTTAATTAAAAAGCTTATAATTTATAAAAATGAGCTTAAAATTATGAAGTACAAAATGGCTTTAAATAATTTTGATTCGCTTCGAAATCCGTCGATGCTTATTAATACCTCCTCCTCAAGTCCTCAAGTCTTGACTTCTACGGCGCTTCCGCTATTTCGGTTTAAAAATAATTTTTTTTTTTTAACATTATCAGTCGTTGCTTAATTAAATTTAAAATTTGAATTAAATCTAGAAAAAATAAGAAAAAATTTAAAAACAATTATCGACACTAGGTTTATTTACAACAGTGTCTCTAGCTTACTTCTTTACATTACTTTTGCGTGGAGCCATCGGAACTCGTACGTGTCTACAGCGACGCATCATCAAAATGTCGTGTTTAAAATAACGCAAACAATGCCATTGCGGTACTTTCGGCAATAAAATCTCGCGCTGGAAATAAAATACAAATAATATTCTTATTGGATACATATATATATATCAAGGTTGGAAATATCAAATTTCATTCAAAAATCACTTATAGGTTAAATTAAATTTCTCGGTTGTAATTGCCTAAGAACGGTTGTTTGCTTTCATAAAGTTTCACTTGGGAAGTTCTGTTAATGATGGTTATTTGATTTATTTTCAAAAAAAAAAAAAAATCCGGTCAATTGTTAAGCATTTTGTTTTCCACTTATGCGTATCATTTGCTTATTGAATGATCATATGCTTGTGGCACTTGTTGACAACTTTTGCGTTTTATTTCATCCCGGGGAACACAAAGTTTATGCGTAATAACATAATCTCTTCTTATATTATAAATAGAATTTACTTTAAATTGATTTGTTATGTTTTTTGGTGCCTTTTTGTGTTATATTTTAGATTTTTTTTTTAAAGTTTCGTTGAAAAGAAAAGGAAAACAACTTTAGTATTATTAAAGAGTATATCAAATTTTGCATTTCATATACAATATGCACAAGTAAGCATAAAAATAGTCGCTTAAGCGGTAAAAGTTTCTTAACGGACGGGTGGACGAAGTTTTACTTCGACTGGACATGCAAGTGTCGAATCTTATCATGTTGAAAGTGGATATTCTTAGTGTTTTGCGGAATGCGGTTTTCTTGGAAAAACGCTTTTAAGCGAATTGAAACTCAAATTTTTACCTAAAGCCTGTGCTCTTGTTTTCTTGAGCTCAAGTTCTTAAGTATTTCGATCTAGGACATAAGCGAGGGGTTTATAAAAGTTTATTAGTATATAGAGGTATAATAGTTTAAAAGAATGAAATGTAATGAAGTACGATATAGAAGAGAACAGCGTCACGTGTGAGGCATATGTGAGCATCTGCTCTTGTCCTCTTTCCTTTGTTTTACATATGAATGAAGGACCGTTTAAACCCCTTCCAGAATGCAAGCATTATTTTTAGTTGATTTTCTGCCACATTGTGAACTTGACTTGGTTGGAACTTGAACTGATATTAGAAGTATTATTTTCAGTCAACTCCGTCAACTAGATTTCGTTATTTAATGGTTATGGACTGATCTTCTGCAATGAATTTGCTGAGTTTGAATTTGAGCAAAATAAAGTTTTAAGCTCCGAAATTTACTGCTTCGAAAACGTTGGGTGAACAAAAATAGACAGACCTCTTCTAACCAATGGTTTTGTTTTTGAGAAACCTTCCGTTTCTTAAGCCCGACTATGTCTTCAAGGCTGGTCATGGTTTCTGGGTGGATTTGCAATAAACTTTTGATCAAAAAAATTAAAATTTTAAACTTGTCTTACTGACTAAAAATATATGTGTGCTTTTTAAAAACTTTGTTTGGAGCGTCCCTCCGGATATCAAGAAAGAAGAGATTAAGGTAGAAAAAATCTTTAGATAATGATTGTGAACATAAATTATATCAATCACAAACTTTGCTGGCCGACTGCTAGCAACAAAATTATGTCGTAGTTGTTAAAGAGAAAGTATTATAAAGCTGAGATAAATGAATTGGAAAAATATACAAATGAATAAACGTTACATAATCCCTTCATTTGCTTGGATACGAATTATCTGAATAATATTAATTTTGAAATTGCTATGAAGTCTATCATTATAAAAAAGTTCTCGGTATTCTCAGATGGTTAATGCAAAAGTTGTTTCTTACTGTACGCACCACAAAATGTAGGAGATATTTAATGTTTAAAAGTACGCTTTAGAAATTTCAAAGAATAACTTAATTGATTAATTGATTTATACACTTTTGGTAATTTTGAGTTTCTAATACGATAATAAATTCGTATTTTCTGGGCATTTTTGAAATCGTTAGAAATGAATATAAAGAACCATAACTTGGTTCATATAATTTTCGTTTCACAAGTCAAAGTTGAAAAGGACTCTCTATAATGTTGTTACATTCGATCTACTATTCGGCATGGTATGAAGAGTGTCTTAAATAAGAATCGAACATTTTTACGATTCAACGAAAAAATGCTGTTGACATGTTGTTGTTTACATCTAATATCCTTAAGAAGGATGTAATTATAATTAAATAAAATTAGCAGGGAATCGTAAGATGGCTTCGAGGCGCATGACCTTTTCTCTCTTGCTTTTTCCTACCCTACACCATTTGCGGTAAAAGGGTATATTAAGTTTGTGCCCATAGGACTCTGAGAAGAAACTCGAATAGATTCACTACTTATTATACCAATCGATTTAGAATCACTTTTTGCATCGGCAAAAAGTCCTCCCATCTGTCCGTTTTGTATTTCGTGCTGAAAGTACAGCCGCATAGAAGCGACTTTACTAATAGTACTATAAGACAATGTATCCACTTGTATGCTTACAACTTGATTGTAAACAAGGTAAGCGCACAATTGTTTTTATTGCAATTCAAGACAATTTTTATTAAAATTAACAATGTTCAGATGATGTTACATTAATTTCTCATTAACAGGAGATCACCTTCGTAGTACGCAATTGTTATTATGCCTTATTCGTTAGATGCTTTGCAAGGAGTTATTTAGAAACGGTAAAAATAATTAAGGATTTCATTTCGAAATGTAAACCATACTTTTGGACAGACGATATATATAAAAGTTTTTTGTATTCACAAAAGGGCTTTAATTCTGTTGTTTTTCTATTTATTTGAGCCATTACTGCCATTTATTTGAGCCATTAAAGCTTTTGCGTTAGGATTAAAGTTGTGACATGTGCCATTGAAGCATTGAAAGAATTCTTAAGGATGTCTTATACATATTTGGGTAGCTGAGTGCCACCTCAACATAGTCTTTATTATCCCTTAAACCTTTATTTGCTAACCTCCCGTAAGCATGATGATGATGACGCCACGTATCCTTACCTCGTTCACTTTTGGCACTGGGCCACATTGACCGGTTGGCAATAACACAAACGCCAACAAAGTCACAATCAGTAAATAGTAAATTTTTAATAACATTTTATAAATAAAAAATTTTCAATTTAATTAAATAAATTTTACTTTTTATTTTGCTTTATATGCACTTATTAACTGCAATTATGCCGTTCTATTTATTTAAACTTTTCTTCTTTTTTTTTTTTTTTTAATTTTCTTTATAATATTTCAATACTGAGATTTTTTAATTCTTCTTTTTTTATTTTTTTATTATTATTATTATTATTATTATTTTTGCTTCCGCCTTATGCTCTACAGAAGGGCAACACAATATAAAATCTGAGATTCGGTAGCAAGTGCACGGCTTTTATAACCATTGACACATAAACCCAGTAAATGTAAATAAATCGTTTGTGCCTTTTCCTAGTTAAAGAACAAACACATGAAGTAGTAGTGAACAACGTTCCAACTTACACTGAATCACAATTTGATGCTGTGAGTTGCTGTTTGCATTGTGCCGGTAGTCGGACACGATGCTCAAATTTTTTATTTTGTTTACAATTAGAGACACAACAATTGGATTTTTGAGTGTGCTCGAAACTCACGTTTGCTCAGTCGTTTACACAAATACTATGAATTTGTTGCTTTAGGCGTAGTGTTTTTGTTATAGTTATTCGATAGATACGTCTCACTAACAGTTATTGAATCCAATTGTGTTACGAATGTTGAGACATAATTCGCAGAATTTTTAAAGGAACTGGAAAAAGACAACAAGCTCATCACGTAAAAAACAAAATATTTTTGAATAGAAATATAAGAATTTTTTGAAAATACGCAGCTAACGCTTTAAGAGTATCCTAAATATGTCAACCCGTTTGACACACATCAAGAAATATGTATCAAATGTCTCATAAAGTTTATATGCTCTTAGTTAGAGTAAGATTCGTGTCGCTTTAGCTAAGTCCGCTTTGCTCTGCAACCTTTGTGCTTGCAAAAATTAAAATGGAAGGCAGAAATTCATCTAATTCTAGCATATGAGCTATAAAAGAAATCTACGCATAGGTGTGATGTACTCGTATTTACACCCCCGAAGATTGTATCTTAGAAATGGTTTAGATATTAATCTACAATTTACTATATTTTACACCATACACCACTTGTGACACGGAGTATATTAAATTAGAGCCGACGTACGCAACAAGCAGAAGGGCTTAAGAAAGACGCACCTTTTATTATACCGATCGATTCAGAGAATGATTCTAAGCCTGTCTGTCCGTCTGTCCATTTAAATCTGTATTCAAGCTATAATGTGCAATTTTTGAGACATTCTGATGAAATATGATATACAGACGTGTTTTGACCAAAGGACGAACAATATTGAAACTAGTTCCGATCAGTCCGCTTTTCCGGCGACTTATTTTGAAAAGTCGTTATATGGGAAATAATTGCAATCCCAACGAAAATTACTTAGCACTAGTACTTCGGTATTCTAAATTGATGTGAAAACTTTGGATCTGCTAAATAATCCTTTCAGTAGAGCATGAATCTCTATGTGATAGAATAGCCTAATGTTCAATATTTCTTGAAGAAAACTTGTTCATAATAATAATTTGACATAGAAATTAATCTTACCACGTTTTGGCCTCTATTTTTCGGAGATCTATTTTTTGGACTCCATTCCACATAAGGCTTCTCAGCGAAAATAAGTCTTTATATGACAAAAATGCCCAATTTTTCATATTTCGTGATGAAAATTGGTTCGTAGGACTATCAAATTGGATCATGTAAGTCTATGTTTTGGACATCATCGCACGGAAGGATTGTTATGAACTAATGTATCTTACATGCCAAGACGGTATAGTATCAACGTAAAAATTAACCCTAAGGAGTTTCAATCACAGATATCTGTTATTTGACGTCACCATAAACGGGGACTCGCCTGAAAGCAAACTCTTCTATGGCGACAAAGTCTAAATTGTAATTTTTATAGCAACTGCAACATAATAAAATGTTTGACAAGTAAATTAAGTTTGCCATAATAGTCGATGCATTCATTATCCAGCAACACGTAAAGTATGCTGTTACATAAAAATAATATATAATTTTTGATGGACTATAACGAAAATGAAGCAATGACTATACTAGGTGAAGTAGTGTAGAGTATCTAATAGTCGACCTTTCCCGACCGTAGTGATCTTATTTTTTTTACCAAGAACTTTTAAAACTCTACTCCGAAAATGGCTGATCAACCTACAAAGGCACCCAAATACCGATCTAAAAGTTGTATTAATAGTGCTTAAGAAGAATAATAGGACGATGCTTGATACCTTTGCTTGTTTAGTAGATTTAGCATCATGGTTTCTACTCGCTTGTGCCACACAAAAATGAAATGCCTGTTTTCCTATTGGCTACAGCTCCGAATTTTATACATTTTAGAAATTTTTTTACCGTAGAGGCTACAGAAGTTTCGAGCAAAGTCCAGCTTTTTATTTACCAATCATTGGTTAGAGTCGTTTTCATAATATCTACGACGCCTTCCTTTACCCAAATTATGAAACGCAAGCGGACTAATGGCTTAAAGTCGGGTTTATACACGACTTTGAGGGTGAATGGAAAGCTAGAATCTGAAATTTAGTTTAATTCCATTATCTCGCATTACATCATTCTTGCTTTTGACATTCTCTGTAACGTGCAGTTAAGTTCGTTTAATTTAAACGATAACATATATTTTTATTAAAAACCATAAAGAGAAAAAATTTTTTTAACTACTACTTGAATGTTTGACCTCTTAATTTGTTGTGTTATGATGGATGCGTCTGTTTTGTTTCTTTCTTGTTTTCCTTTTTTTTTCATATATTTTTCTTTTTTTTTTTTTTGTTTCCATGAAAACTATTTTAATAAAAATAATAATTAAAGCTGGTCTTAAAACTTGATTTGGTTTTGTAACATTATCGCACTTAGCGCATAAACTTGAGGTACTTAATGGATTTGGGGTCGTTGTCTAATTGAACTGGCATCGCATTTATTTCATTTATTAATAATTTTACTTTTGATTTGTTTATTTTCCTAAACAAATAATAAAGAAAATCAAATTGAGCGGGAAGTTTGGAAATTTTTATTGATTTTTAAAAGTTTTAATCGCATTTCGCGCGACATGTTTACTTTTATTTCTTCATTTGTTTATTTATTTATTTATTTAATTTTGATTGAATAAAATTTGTTTTTACTTACACCCCTTTTGATACCGGAACAGACTTGTGCAAGCAGTTTTTGTATTTCAATCAACAATTATCAATAAATTTCAACTTTTACTTCCAGCATTTTATTTAGAATTGAT
>KK502594.1:486111-500630 GCA_000688735.1 Glossina austeni
AAAACCGATTTTTTATTTCTTTTGAAAAGGAGAAGTGGTCTCAGTGTACGTACGTAGTACTGTAGACGTATTCATCGACCGATTCGGCCCATTTTCAATAGCGACCTGCGCGTAAGAATTTCCAATGTTTCTGCTAACATTGAAGTCGATGGCTTTATTTTTGCGTTTTATAACAGACATTATACATACGTACAGATGGACATGCTTAAATTGATTTAGATTGTGATGCTGATCAAGAATATACACATCTTTTGAGGTTACTTTTGGGCGTTGCAAATGTTTTGATAAATTGGCGATTTTGAACGAATTGACAAACTGTTTGACAAATATTTGAGATAATGGATAGGCGTCGCCCCCATCAGAGGGAAAGAAATGCTATTTGCATACCCTTATTCTGAAACTGCAAAATAGTCATGCTTGTTCGTCGGGGGGCGTGAAAAACGGTTTTTCACTCCCTATGCCATCAGGCACCGTAAGGTGAAGCGTTCCTTGGCAGGTTTCTACGCGAACACCCTGTTGACTTACTTGAACTTAATAGCTAAGGTGAAGCACTTTTATGCGTATCTCCGACCATTGTAAATAGATTTAGTTACACTTGCCTGTTTGCCACTCTGCTTATTCATTTACAAGAATCACAAAACGAAGCAAACCTGGCCTCGACTACTTATTTTTCAGTTCAATCGAAATATTAACGAATCTGAAGATTCGGCCGTAACTAGCAAAAGAACCGACAAGTTTCTACTTTTTCCTAAGTCCTAAGAGATTTTAATTTAGTGCTTTTAATCCCAAGGACATACCAGAATAGTTTTTTAATTTCTTGTACTCTCGCGTTAGGGGACTTTTACTTGTATGTGGCGGATTTTTGTACCCAAACTGTGGATATACATATACATTTTTACTTACTGCGGTCATTCTTGTGGGCAGGTCAGGCTATAGTGTCCTAACATCTTAGGTTGACGGAGAGCGAATATGTTTTGTCGAATATTTAAGACACGTATTTTTCTATGACAACCGTAATAGCATACAATCAGATACAACACACCTGTGTCCTCCAGAGGATAAAAAAAAAAATACAATAAAATATATGCATTAGCTCAAAAATTGTACCGTAAGCGAAAAGAGACCGAACAACCACTCCCTCTTTCCAGTATCCAAATTGCTTTTAAATAAGCCCAAGACTTTATTGAATTCACATTTTATTTTCAAATCCTTTTCAATTTGCTATTTTTTTTTTATTTTATTTTGTTTATCAATATTTTACCGCAAATTTCCATTTGCGCAAACACTCCATTTTGTTACATTCCAGTAAAAATTGAAAGATTCTAAATTCATCATCGTTACAATTTTCTGTTTAAACATTTATTCTTTCAGTTTATGCATATGGCGGTGCACACGATGCCACCTATAAGCCTTCTATGTGAGGACTTTGTAAAATCTATGCTAAGATCGGTTGATATCAGTTGTCCAGCGAAACCTGCAGAGACGTCTACGACGACGCATCTTAATGGTGACATTGAAATGAACGGTGTCGTGGAGGGAAGTGATAGCGAAGATGATAACAATCATCAAGGTGATCGGAATACGGCGACTGAGAATAAGAAGGCAATGAAACGTAAAGATATTTTAATGAAAACAGAAGAATTAAAAAAGCAACATAAAGAATTAAATATGACAGTGGAAAAAGAAGAAGAGAGCAGGCTACGACTTATAGCGCAACAGACCATTGACTTTGATTTTTAAAATTTTTTTATTTATTTTATTTAATTTTTTTTTAATTTTTTTTTTTTATAAAAAGCTTAAACTCTAATGACTATTTTTTATTGTGTAAAAAATGTAAATAGTTTACAAAAAATAAAAACACTTGAAATGTAAACTTAAGTCAATGTAATGTAAGTAAAAAAGTGCATAAAAAAGGTAAATTTAGAAGGATTTACAAAACGATTTTTAATATTTATGTAATAGACCAGCATGACTTAAAACTTTATAAATTTCCCTTCTGGAAATTTTTTCAGCTTGTCGTTCTAATACCTTTAAAAATAAAAAATTTTTATTTCATATAAAAAAAATGCGTTTATGAATTGAAAGCAAAACGTACCGGTATTTCACCTGGTCCGAACCAGGAGGACTCGGCTAAAGCCGCTCTCACCCGTGGCGTCTTATAAAAAGGATTTTTGAATTCATACGGTAAGCTATCCTCCCAGGCGTCGTTTTCCAGCACCGCTATATGTTGATAACGATTCAATTGTGGACGGCAGGCCACCAAGATAAGACAAAATAATAAACTGAATAAATTTAAAAATAAACGAAACCTAAAAATAAATCAAATTAATCTTTAGAGGATTTAAGTCTTTAATTAAGAAAAACTTCAAAATAATCAATTGCTTTAATGAGGTGAGAATATGAGTTATTCCATATATACTAAGGAATATTTAATCCAGAATATTCGGTTGATACTTATACAAGAAATAGAATGCATATCCAGGCTCTTTTGCTTCACCCAAAACATATTCTGTGCAAAAAGTATCCGAAATTGTTAGTAATTTATTCATATAACAAGCAAGAAAATTATATGCGCTTCGGTTCTAATTTTTGATATTGACTGCCAATCAAAAAATGCAATAAATGTAGGCGTGTCAATTGATCTATTGAAACCATCATTTTACTTATATTTTAGACAACTTTTTGAAATGTTTACACTAAGTCTTAGGGCAATAGTCTTAGCTATGAGCGTATCTGCAGGTGGATCCCACGTATTTTTTTATTGAGGTTTCCGACTATTCACCTGTTCGTTTTTAAAAAGTTATATGTTGTAAGTATTTTTTTTATTGTGATTGTGGAAGTCTTACATTCATTTTCAATCTTGACTTGTAGGCGTAAACTGGGAGTGTGCAGAATTTGGCGTATCTCAAAAATGGACAGATAGACGGCTAGAAATGACTTGGAATATATATATTTGAAGAGTTTTTCCTGCAACGCATGATTGATTCCCTTGGTGGTGTGCATAAAAATTTACTTTTACGCCTTGGCTCGCAATACAACTGTGCTGAGCCCTGGCTTTTCAAGATATGGCGTCCAGTTTACAGTTCTCGATATCGAGTAAACTCGATCGTAATTTTTCGCTTAGGTTTATAGATCTTGAGCCGATACACCGAGTTGTGTAAACTCAAAAAAACAAGAATGCCCCTCGAATCTATTATCCTCTCGATATCGAAAACTGTGATCTATCCAAAGTTGTTTTCACCGGCATTATGAGTAAAGCATTACTCCTTTTCTTATCCATGTGTATTACGGTACGCTATGTTACATTCACATTTAGCTAAATAAATAAATTATTCAGATATAAAATATATATTTCTGTTATATGTTGGGATGTTACTCGTGATATGAAAAATTTAGTTTTTTTCCATTCTTCGGCAACGATCAATACAAACAATGAAACTCGTTATACGTAACGTAATTTGTAATATCGTAAGTTCCCTTAAACAGCAGCAACTTACTTACAATTACTTACAACACGTGAGAGAAACAATAGCAAAAACTTTAGCAAAAGCATATACAAACAATTTCCAGCGAATAGTTTTAATGAACTTGAAATATTCGAATAATTAAAGAAAAGTGAATGTGGAGTTAAACTCTGAAAACACAATAATTAATCTGCAAATATCATAAAATAAGGAAATACTCAATAATTGACCTCATTATTTATTGAATGCAGCTTTCGATATCGAGAAAAGTCGAAAGTAGTTTTCAATTTTGAGACGATGGATTCCAATATCGAAGAGCTTGTAATGAGTAGTAGGATGACGGTATTAGTTAACGTACGAGTATTTTTTCGAGTACGAATTTCATTCCATTTATATTTTTCGACAACAAAATTGTCATCAACGCGTACCCCGTGAACATATTTAAAGGAAATATGAAGGGGGGGGGACATATAGGATACAAATAATGCACATAGAAAGACTATTTAATTTCGTTGACGACGATGATAATCAAAGCAAATAATTTCTGAAGCTTTTACCTAATATCTCGTTATTTAGTTATCGCACGATGCGAATCGCCAAAACGATACGATGGCTTTTCAAATTTTATGGTACCAAAAGCTGTATCGAAAAAGTATCGAAAATAATTATTTGGTTTTTGCCAACGATTTGAAATTTCTGAGATGAAGTAATTTTTCTATATTCATTTATTTGATCA
Organism: Glossina austeni; assembly: GCA_000688735.1. Lineage (NCBI taxonomy): Eukaryota > Metazoa > Arthropoda > Insecta > Diptera > Glossinidae > Glossina > Glossina austeni. The sequence goes on from KK502594.1 coordinate 490,312, forward strand.
AGTGTGCGTTTCTGTAACGATATTTTACTTCATTTTCGCTTTAGACATGAAGCTCGATAGCTTTTTTGCTTTCGAGTTAAAACATGACATTTTATCTTCGATTCCGGGCAACCACTCATACGCTATCGAGTACCCAACCTAACGTCATTGATTGCTCCATAACGAAACCCGCAATGCAAATGCGCTATCGACTTAGCTTGATAATAAGAACTGCAAACCGATCTCTGTGGATCCCATAAAGAAGAAAGAAAGAAAGAATTTGTTAAAGACAAAGTCTCTAAAGAAGATTAAGATACGAGTTAAAGGACTAACAAAAACTACACAAAGCAGTGCAACGGCAAATAAAACGAAGAAAATGTGAAACGTAAGTATTATGAAAAGCCATTTAAAAAAAAAAAAGTAGAGCATGAAAAACCTCTAATGGAAACATTAAGAGAATTGGTTGACATTAAGAAACGGTCCCCACAAGTGGAAGAAAAACACTTTGAATTTGCTCAAGACAAAAGGAAAATTAAGTGAGAAAAAGGATTAATAAGGAACGATATATTTACTCGAATTTACTAAAATTTTTTTTGAAAACGTTTCCAATTTTTCCCCAAATTTTTTTTTTTTTTAAGTCGTTATTAAGGTTTTCTGCACAAAGTTCTTCTGAATTACTCATGCATTTTTAAATGCAAATGCTGCGTAAAGGAGAATAAAAATTCATGTTGACATTTTAGTTTTATTTTAGTTTATAACTTCATAAATTAAAAATATTTTGTTTTAGGTTTTTAATTTGTTCCCTCTTCTTTGCGCATACATTGTTACTCACGCATCCAGTATATAATGAAAAAATTCGCAGAGTATGCAACGAATAAAAAGTTTCAAAAACAAATTAATGCCATCGTCTGATGCAACAATGGCATCGTAATTGCGTTTCAATACATGACGTCACTCGATATCGAGAGCTGGAAATCGGTCTCTGGCATTGTTTTTGCAACACCTTCATTTATGCAGCTTCCATCAAAGAACAACATTTAATAGAGGCGGAGAATTTTTGAATAGGTAACGAATTTCATATACGTACTTCCTTAAGTTGATGACCTGCATCGCATACTGAGTACTGAAGCGAATCTATATTAAATATTATAGCCAAGCAAAATGGCGAACAGTTGTGTACAGCTACTGGAAGATCATATATGCGGAATATATTTATTACCAAGTAAGTTCAAACTTGATATTCGAATTATCCCAACCGATTAATATCGTACATCAGAGTTAGACGACTTATTTCGTTAACGTGCCACTTTTAATTTCCATGTCACTGCGGGAGTCAAAACAAGGTTCGGTAATGCAGACAGATGCAATCCATGTGCAGCATTGATATGTGCGAGCAAATGGAATTATTTGAAATTTTAAACGAAGCACGCTGGATGTGGCCTATGGGCCGGTGGTTGCCTATGTCTGCATAAATTAGGCCTTGTAGTGGTATAAGGGCTCTATTTTTATAAGAACCCTTTTGTTGAGGTAGATCCGAAAAGTAAATGAACGTGATCAAAAATCCCCTTAGTAAAGTTTTATATTAAATCATTATTCTGAACCAGTTTTTTCCCTCATAACATATCAAATGTTTTGTTCTTGTTGCTATACAAAGGCTTAAGTTTTGTGGGGATCTTTATGGAGGAATGCGTTCGAAAAATAGAACTGCCCACACATAGGGCAGTGATCTTGTACGTGTCAAGTGACTACTTTGGACCAGTCTTTGTTATAACAGAACCAATGCTTTTGATAAGATTTTGTCGAAAAATATTAAGATGTGCAATTTTTCTGTGTAACGGCAGGTCAAAACCAGTAAAAGCACTAGTAAAACGAGGCCCACTAATAAATACTTCACACCACTACACTTAATACAGTTATTTATATAAAGACTTTTCAACATAACGCTCCGCAAAGTGTTCCGATCCGAATCATCTTTCACAGCTTTTGCCCTTAGGACACAATTTCATCAAAATATGTTGAAAATTGCGACTTGTAGGTTGAAGATAAGGCAACAAGACCGATGGACAGATGGACAGACGCACAACCAAGGTTAGAATCACTTTGTGAATCGATCGCTATAATAAAAAGTAGTTTATCTCAAATAGTTGTAGGCTTTGAATACATCCGCACAAACTTAATAAACACTTGTATCACACATGGTGTTGGGTATAAAGAGATTTATGTGGAAAATGGAGAATTCATCGTATATATCGCGATATATATATTTTCGTCAAAATGTCTCGAAAGTTTGCGACCTGCAGGTTGAATACAAAGATGCATGCACACCAAAACGATTCACAGAATGGCTCGTACAATAAAATGTTGAACTAGTTCAAGTCATTCAAAGTTTTAATGCGTCCATAATACCTTCGTGCCAGAAGTGGTATAAAGTATGAAAAGAAAACCCGACATTTTTTTGTTGATTTTTAAAAAAGTGTGAAAACAATTTCTGCTATTTTGAGAACTTATTCCGGTTCGAAATGAAACAGTACCCGACAAAAGCTCTTATTATGCATTTTAATTACCGGACGTAGATAGGAAAAGATATTCAAGGAAATATTAACCCACTTTTTTCGACATGGAAATCTGCATATAAAAGTCAAATAATTCGTTTTGTTTGTAAGTTTTTTAGATAAATTTGAAACTTTGCTTGAGTAAGCCAGTTATTCACGTATGAATGGTTAGTTGTTGGCTATTGAGAGGACAAGGAATTGAATTGAATGAATAATGTAATAAATATGCTGGAAATATGTGACGGGTATGCTCTACGCGTGTGCATACGCACTTCCGCATATGCGCACACTTGCAATTGTATTCCCTTGCTTGAATCGTAGCAGTTGGCGATTTTCCGTTTCGTTATGGAAAAATCTACAAAAAAAACTGACATTCCAACTTTCATTTGATTTTAATTTTAAGTATGCGGTTTTCAGTTTACTTACAAATGGTTTTAATAACTACTTCCAAGTGCGTTTATTAGAATGTACACTGCGTTCGAAAGAGCACTATAATCACCATCGGGGATCGTAGAAAAATTTTTGTTAAGCGGCCCAACAAAAGCTGACATTATTCGCTGACTGCAGAATTCATCTCTTCTTATCTTCTTCTTGTTAGGTTCAATGCTTTTTTAAATCCTTCTCTAGTACGTGTAGAAGTTTCTTCATCCTGTGCTCTCTGAACTGGGCGTTTTAATTGAAATAAGGAAAACGGTACAGCGTTGGAAAATAGCGTGGGAAAATCGGCTCAGAGATATATTCAGAATCCATTATAGATTACAATTCGTTTGCAATGTAAAACGATAATGGATAAGAAACTCAAATATTTGTTATTTAGAGATTTATTCGTATATGCGAGGTATTCAATATTCGGTTTTCACCTAAAAGTGCTCAGTCATATATACATATATATATATATTTATGGGAGAAAAGTGGTGCAAAATAGCTTTTTGTATAACAAATTTCATAAAGATTTTTATAAATTATTCAATGAATAACTAGACGAAAAAAATATTGGGCTTACAACGAATTTTAATTTGAAAAATTTGTCAGAATATATTTTAATTTTAATTTCGATTAAAATTTTTCCATCGAAAACATAGTGTAATCTTTGTTAGCGTAACGTGCTAACGAAGCATCAGTAAGTACATCGTTGCATAGCACGATTGGCAGCAGAGCTTATTGAAATAGCATCAGTAAGTAGATCGTTGCATAGCACGATTGGCAGCAGAGCTTATTGAAATACGCCAAGTTTGCCTACAAACATAACATGTTATGTTAGCGTGGGTACTACTTATCGAAATTTGCTATTGTCTGCAAGTTATCGCGTATTTATAACGAATTGTCATGAGCTCCGATTAATCATTCAGAAATATCCATGACGGGCATTGACTTATCTCGTTTTCGGAATATTACTAAGTCAGGCGATCTGGCGAATCCTTGCGAATTATTTGATTTTCATATTTACTCTAATCCACAAGCGAAAAAGAAACAGTTGATGTTAAGTCTATGATATTCCAAGTATTGGATGGAGAGGCAGGCGGATGACCTTATAACCTGGTCAGGCTGTTTATGATGGTTGCGAATGTATTATTTTTTTAAAATCATATATTTCTCCCATGAGCAAAAAAAAAAAAAAATTTGGAAATGGTTGTATGTGCTAAACTTAACTTAATTTTGGATAACCATTACTAAGTATATAAGAAAAGGTAGTGATATTATTAGATGTGGGCTTGTCAGTTCGCCGATTAGGAACTTTTTAAGTATGTGTGTGTGTGTCACTAGATCAGGTCTCACACATGAATTGTGGCTATAGGTGAAAGAAGATATGCTTCAAGTTTTAGATAAGTATTTTAGTTTTTTTTTGGTTGAAAAACGGACAGGAAAGGAAAACGAGAGGCAGACGAATACGGCTAAATCAACTCAGAATTAGAATTTTTTTTTTATTAAGTCATTGTTACATAATTCATAATTATTGTAACGTGAATGAAAAATCCTGTACACCATCCAACTCAGTCTTTCGATGATACGGACGAAAGGAAGGTGCAATAATTTATTAAAAGCATGAGTAGGAAAATAAATGTGTCAGGACTTGTCGTAGTTGAAAGCTTTTTTTTTCCTCTCATGAATATTATTGCATTTCGCTTCATGAATATTAAATTTAGTTTATTTATCTTTTTTTAGGTTAAGAAACCTTTCAAGTTGCGCCAAGCAGTCAGCATAATTTCTTATAATTGTTATATAATCGAACAAGTGCCAATTATTGTGGTTGTAGTTGTTGTTTGTGCTGATATCGGCATTGATGTTATCCAGGCCATTAGGCAAATGCCTGTAAATATGATCATAACGATATGATCGTAAAACAAGATAATACAAACACATAAATATTGCGATAAACATATAAATAACGAATCAAAGTATATTCCTTGACTTTTACTCTTACTTTGTCAGTTAACTTGAAATGTTTAGGCGTTCAGTTGTTGATGCTTTTATTTTATTTTGCCACAGTAATAATTGACCATGTGAAGAGACATCTACAATAGCACTCATACGCAGATAACCAGACATATAAATACAACAGAAAGTGTATACCGCAATATATTCATGCAGCCCGTTTGCTATTAACTGGTTGTTTGTTGCAGCGTTATTATGCAATTTTTTGGTATGAAAACAATATAACTATAGTTTAGTCTTGTACGCTTGTATAGGTGTTGGGGTAGTACTCTCACGTATGTTTATTACAATGAAATAGTGGAATTAGCAAGTTTCTGTTGTTGTTTTTATTGCGTTCACCAGCGAAGGTGTATTAAGTTTCTCGAACGCCAGTGACGTTCAAAAGTAAATATTGAGATATTTCGCCAATCATAGGCGTTTATAAGCAGGAGAGCACTTGAATGCGTGGAAACTTTTAAGTACTTTCTGTTCTCCTTTAGGCTCAATATATTTACTGACGAATACGTTGTGGAGTAACAGCATGAGTGGAAAGAATTTAGCCCCTTATTACTGAATATATATCTGTTTTGCGGCCTTAAAGCATTGCCTAGGAGAGGATATTTCACTCCTAGCAGGTTTGGCTCTGAAAACAGTCAGGCCAGTTCTTCTAAGGAATATTAAGCGGGAGACTCATCATCACAGGCGAATATGTCCTTCATGCTCTAAGTATAAATACCAATGCAAAGAATGTGAGTATGTTTGCTGCGTTACTTATGCAGTTGGGAAAAGAAGTTATGTTATAGACCGCATCGTATATATATATCTACAATAGACACTGTAGCGGCCATGTTTTCAAAACATCATTTTTGAGAAAAAGCAGGTAAGCAAGCTGGGCGTTGAGGCGAATACCCAACCTTTCCATAATTGTAAAGCGATGAATGCATCAGTTGACAAATCGAGGCAATTTCCGAAAGGAACTCTTACACTGCTGTGCAAGCAAACGTCAAAATGAAGAAATTGGGCTTGGCTTTCCTACAATTCTTTTCCTTTAGTTTTGTTCTCCATTTCCAATCAAAGCGAGTACAGGCGAGAGAAAAGGAGAGCCATCAATAAGATTCGACTCGAAATATTTTCTTTTTATTTACATATTATTGTCACAAGAGATTTTTTTCTGTGGCTTAACAATCTTGCTTTATAATATAACTGATATCGGAACGTTTTCTTCTCTTTATTCCTTCGGAGTATCAAAATTGACACAAGATCAAGGTGACCATAAGAAGAATAAGAATACATATTGTTTTCTTTTATGACTAGTGACCGATCACAATGTCATATTTGTTCACTGTGAGGACGATATATTTATCTGCATGTGTATAGCAGAGCAAGCGATGTGTTCTGTAAATTCGTTGCAAACTAAGTGTTATCCGTTTTTATGTATGTATAAATATATACAAGTTGCTATTGGCTGATTAAAGTCAATGAAAAAAGCTGAAATCCTTTTTAATGATCAACCAACAATGGGGTCATTCAAATGTCGTTTTAACAGAAAAGTAGGCCAGTAAGTTCATAAATTTGAGTTTTTCTCTTTTTTTGCAAGGAGGTCTTCAGGTTCAGATTACTTTTTGGTAAACTCATTTCTGATTTATATATATATTATATATATATATATTTGATGATATTTGATGATTTGATTTATATATATATTATATATATATATAAATCATTTCTGATTTATATTTATATTTAGATCCTATTAGACAAGTAATGATCTTGCATTAACCGATCCACCTGATCATCTTGGAAATTAATTGAAATTCCTATATATATGCGGAAAGTACGTCAAAATATGTTTATGTCAAAGACAATCACCATTTAAATGCTTGATTACTTGTAATGAGCAACTGTAATGAAGTCATATTTCATAGAGTTCGCATGAATCTTTATCTTAACGATAACAATTTTTATTCATTTTAAGAGAAAATAAAAAATTAATTAAAAAATAATTGCTGGTTTTAGTTAAATATACTGAAATAGTAGGTCTTTCCAAATAATACATACATATAATGTATGTTCGATAACCACCTACACTCGCTCTGCGGCTGACAGGTTATGGTTTGCATACTAATTTGAAATGAAAGGAAAATTGAACAACAACTGCCGTTTACATAAAGTAAGCCACAAAAATAGCAAAGAGGTCACTTGTGTCATACACTTAATCATCGGTTTTTTTGTTGTTGTTGTTGTTGTTTTTTTTTTTTTTAAATTTTATTTACATTTTGCCCTTAACGCTACTTTTCAAAAAAAAAAAAAAAAACTGTATTTAAGACGAGTTGTTTAAAACTGCTGGTAGTCATTATGCGTACGAGTACACATGGAATGAAGTGCGTGAAGCATTTGCAAAGTTATCAACGAGTTGTTACCAATGATAAGCAAGCAACATAATGTCTACAAAGTGAACCATACAATGTTTTTGTATGTTTTTTCTATGCACATACATATGAACGTACATATATATATACTTCTTTAAAATGACCTTGAATAATATTTCATATATATATATATGCATATATATGCATATGTGTATTTATATACATGTTGCTTTTATGTTTAACATTTTCGTCATTTCTTTGTTTTTATATTGTTTTTGTTTATTATATGCACTATCTAAAGATTGGTAGCCTATTAGTTTTGCTATATTGTTTTGATACTCTCCGTAGAGCAATTTTTTTCGTCAACGGGCCAATTTTAATTTTCTTATCACGGCGGGAGCGGGACAAAGCCCGGTAGTAAAGGTAAACACAATTCGTTATTATTTGAAATTTATTAGCGGCCCGGACTCGACTCTATCACGGCCGGTCCGTGAACTATTGGCTGCCCTTAACTGGTATATATTTATCTTTCCGGCCTTGTTCGTTTACGTCTGCTTGCCTAAGGACCGCGCACAACATTTAAGATAAGCTGGTACAGTTTCCGTTCAATTTCTCCCGTAAAAATGTTGTATTAGATAGTCTGGCAGAGTACCAATTATGAGAAGGAAATGTAAATTTCATTTATTCATTTACTCATTCGATCATTCATTTCTTAATTCATTTACTCATTCATGCGCCCAGTAATTCATTCATTCGTCACTCATTCATTCATTAAGCGTTCTTTCATTGATTCCTTCATTCAGCTGTAGGCACTGATTAAAAGCATGACCAGATTGCGGATATGGCCCATAGTTAACCACAAGTAGTTGTCAAGAAGCTTTAGTATACGTTAAAGTAACAAGTCGTTGAAAATTTCTCGAATGCAAAGTTTTGCAAATAATTATCAAAAAGATTTGAGCCAACGCTAGTGTCTGTGTCACTAACGTTAGTAAGTTATTAGGAAATAATTTTTAAAATATCGATTGCTTTGTGTCATCAAAACTCTACATATATATATATATATATATATATAGATTAAATAAATATTTTTAGTGACATTTTTGTCATTTTTATTCCTAGCTGTCTTAGATATCGTATAAAATAGTGGTTTGTAATCACAAATATTGTCATGTTTTCTGGACCATAGGATCTTCATTTTATCTGGCAGTCAAACGCATATTTTATGTATGACTAATTAAGTACAAGGTAATAATAATTTAATTAAGATTTTCCCCCCTTAAAGTAAGACTTTGTTGCGAGGGTTGGAAAAGTTCGATCCAAGCCGAATATAATGTTCCTTTGGCTTGTCTCTCGTTAAGCTGGAGAGCTTTGTTTGTGTTCGTACATAACTGATTGTAGATGAGTAGTTTTATGCACTTTTAAATATGAATGAATGAATGAATATTTCATTTAATTACTGTCGGAAGTTTGAAAACTGTTGTTATATTGCTTTCATTTTAATCTTTTGAGATAAAAAAACCCTGATTAGAGTATTGGTGGATAAATAATCTGACGTCTGATTGCTGCTATCATTTGAATAAGTTATAATATAAATTGCATAGTATAGGCCGCAATAAATTTCATCATTTTAAGCTTTCCTCCCTCACTTTTTTATATTGGATTCGCATTTTAACTTTGAAGAAGTTTCAAAAGAATTCGTATTTAATACTCTATCGTAAGGGATAATACTGTGACTTTTCCATGTGAAAGCACTCCTCCTAAGCTCTCCATAACAATGTAAGTGACACTTTACTGAAAGGTTGTGTATTTCTGCGGGCCTGACGATTGTCAGGAAGAATTAGGAAGAACTGTTCTTAGGAGCTTTGAATAATGCTACGTTTTATTCCAAAAAAGAAAAAAACCCCAACCGCCGGAAGTGTTTCTTTTGTTCTTTTGTCTATTCCAAGAAAATTGTTGTTGTTGGGTTGAGATGGCTGATGAAAAATGTTTAAGTATTTCCTAGCGATAATTTAACGAAAACAGGCTTTTGACAAAATTGAATTAACAGGCGATCAGTTGAAAACTAGATGTAAAGCACATGCAAGACCTTTTGTGAGTATGACATGCTAAGCGCAAATAAGGACCTCAGATGGAACAGATTTTTAAGAGACTTGTTACTCCATCATAATTGGATTCATTAAGGATTTGCAAAAGATGAAGATAATGAAGATCAATCAATCAATTTTTTTTATTGGCTTAATAGACACTTTGAAGCCTCTTGAATAATGGGAAAAAATCATTAATTGAAAGAAATATTTCGAGATCTTCTTCCGAAAAGACTACTTGTGTTAAGTGAATTCTTACAGGAAAGTTACACCCAAACGCCTTGCTCGTTGATTTTGAATTTCTCTCTTATATGCAGATGTCTTTGGAAAGTGTTCATATTCACTTAAGAGCATCTCGATATAAAAATATCTCAGCCTACTTTCATCGAGACGAATAGCAGGCGGAGAAAGGAGCCAGTGTTTTTGCCAAGAAATTAAAAGCGCGTGGTGAAAATTTTGATCAGTTAGAGTTAATTATATATTTTCTCACAATATTGAAAAATTGTTTTTAAACGAGTGATTTTTCTCTCAGATGCCAAGGACTTAAATGGAAGCGATTTCTATAGAATTAATGCTCTTCTCTATACCGTCGAGTCGCGAAAGGATCGCTTGGTCTTAACTGGACATTGCCTAGAAAATATTTTAAAACTAGATTTGAAATTGTTTTCTTACATAATGCAAATGATCGAACCGTTGCTATCCTAAATTATCAGCTAGAGTCTACGATTAGCTTTTAAGAGCTACTGTGCACAGTTGGTTTTGTAATTTCGACAGCGTTTTATAGATTAAGACATATATTGATTTTTGAAATGATATTTTATATCTTTTCAGATTCAAATATTTTGTAACTTTGATTGCGATAGTAAAACTTACATATTTAATTATTTTAAGAGATTTTTACAACTAAAGGAAAATGTTTTTTT
>KK502595.1:0-16285 GCA_000688735.1 Glossina austeni
CTGATGTCTGTCTGTCTGTCTCTTTTCTTCTTTCAAAAAGTACAGTAGACTAAAAGAAATTCTTAGAAGCCCACCATGCGATATAGTTACGACAATAGATTGTTAGCTTAATAGTTAATTATAAAATTGAAATCTTTAATACTTGAACTATAAGTGGAAGTCTCATAACTGATTGTTATGATTTTCTTCGACTCTTAACCTAAATAAGTGCAATTAATTGATACATTTTTCAAACTATTGCTAATAATTCCTTGATTCTAAATAAAATAATAAGAAATTTATAATTTTGACGGCTATAATGAAAGTAATAAATAAGTCATTTAAAGAGAAGAGAATGTTCGCCTTCTTTTTTTCTTTTTTTTTTTTTTTTTTTTAAGAAAGCCGTGATGAACTTTCTGGCTGGACACGTAAAAAATTATTATTATTCTTATTATTATGCAACAACATTCGAAAGGCATGAAAGTTCTTCTTGGTTTACACTGGTGTTAGTGCTTATGCTTGTACATAAATAACGATTATTGCTCTGATGGCCCAATAAATGTAACGCTTACAAAAATACTTATATAAAATACATGCGAAATAGTAGATTAAAAAGCAGTTAGAGAGAAGAAGAAATCAGGATATAAAGTCGCTAGATGTATGTATACATGTTTTGTCTAAGAACGCAAAAAGAAAAAGAAGAAGACATTCTAAACCATTTAAAAAAGAAGAGGCTAGAAGAAGTGCTTTGAAGAGAATTTGGAGTGACCTTCAATTCAATCTCTGTCAACCTTCATTCTAAGGTTTCCGAGGACTGTTCTTGCTAAGACATGTTCGCATAACATGTATCTTTTTATTTCGATCCTAAGACAAGTGAAAACACTATAGTGGGCCACGGCTATGTATAAAATGACTCATCAAAAATTGCTGACTGTAGGATTGTAGGTGGAACACAAGAAAGCAAGACGGACAGACGGACATACCAGCTTAGACTGACTCTGCATCGATCGATACAAGTCCTTCCGTATAGATCCGCACAAATTTTATACCATAAGATTTACTTAAGAATTCTTGCGAATGTTAAAGAAAAAGTTCAGATTAGCTTGCATTGCAGATCGGTCGCCCGTTGTTGATTCAAATGTGATGAGATGTTCCAGTTTCCTCTTTCTTTTGCGCGAGGGAGACACATATCCAAAATTTACTTAATTGCTGATCACTCATTTCCCTCACATAGTCCCACTTGTTGCTTAGCTTTTCTCATTTCATCATCCAAGAGTTCGAGTAACGAAAGATCCACGCAAACGAAATCATAAAATTGTTATACCTCTAGGCATCATATTGGAAGATTTAGAAAAAAAGACGATACTCTTTCATAATGCGAGTTAGACAACTTATCTGAGGCTATCACTGCGAACAAAGAATTGCATTGAATGGCATATTAATGTATACACGTATGTAACCCTACAGTGGATAGAGGATAGAGGATAGAGGAAATTAACTAGTCCAGATCGAAATGGAGCAAACATATATCTAAATATACATATATATATATATATGTATATATATATGTTGTTTTTGTAAGTTTTCCTAAGACATGTTGTTGTGTTACTTCTCCCACTTATGATTTTCACTGTATTCTAAACAAAAACAAGCAAAACCAGTTATAGGATCTGAGCAACAATCATAGTTGCGCCTTGTGTTATAATGTAAAACACATAAACACACACACAAACACACACACACGCACACACACGTGCATAACTATGGTTACAGTTATTGAGCGTAGCTCAGACATTATCTGTAGTAATAGTGTTCTAGTAGGACTACCCATCACTACCATTGTGCAGTTGTTATTGTTGTTCTTGTTGTTGTTGTTGTTAACATAACTGTAACACATATAAATTTGTGTTATGCCATATGAGTGCTCGAACACAGACACATATACATATACAAAGGAATGCTGCCTGATTCACATATTTATATATATGTAATTCTTTTGATAGCTTAAGCGCAATAAACAGGAAAGCATTGCGGCGGCAACAGGCTTTTTATGTATGAATATTACGTGCGCGTTCCTATGCTATGTTGTCTGGGTGGCTCTAGGTGACCACCGAATGTAAATACTAACACAGACATAAGTGATCAGGCAACTAAACAAGCAGACAAGTAGCCAGTCAGCCAGCCAGCCAGCCAGCGAGGCTAGCAGGCAGGCAGGCAGTTAGGCAGTTAGGTAGTTAGGTAATCAAGCGGGCAGTTATGCAAAGATGCAAACGTAAAACAAGTTCAGTTCGGAACCAGTTTTTACTTTGCTCTTGATTTAATTTTCGTGGCTATAGAATTTTGCAGATAACCGAACCGAACCAAACCAAACATCAAGCAGCAAACAATAACACAAACAATAACGAACGATAACTATATGAACTGAAAACATCCTACTGAATTTTTATATCGAAAAATAAAAGAAGAGGCGTTTTCCAGCCGCACAAGAAAAAAAAAACACAATAGCGGAAAGCAGATGCTGTGTTCCTATGTTTGTGTGTATGCGTTTACCTGAGGTAAGGTAAGGTGACGTGCTAAGCATTTATTTGGTGTAATTCTTGTGGCGCGTTCTCTAATTCTTAATTTTAGCCGTTTTGGTTTTTGCAGTTTTATTTGATAATTTTCGTACAATCACATGCACGCACGCACACACACACACACACACACACACACACACACAAAGACATAAACGCAATTATGAAAGCATGCGCCAAGAATTTTGGCTAGATTTCCAAGCAGAAGACTAATGAATCCAAGCAAATTAGCCAACCAACCAGCCAGCCAACCGACCAACCAACCAACCAACCAACAAGGAGGCATCTAACTAAAGGCAACTAACAAAACTTGGCTCAGTTTAATCATTATTGGCTTCTTTCTCATCCATAGCAACGATCACCACTAAGATATCAAGTCATTAGTGCTATTTTCACATGTATGTGTATACGTACGTACGTGTGTGTGTGTGTGTGTGTGTATGTATGTGTGTATATATATATTTGCACTTTATTTGATTTTAAAAACGTGTTTAGCTAAAAGACTGCAAAACTAACAGTAATTCTTGATCGTCGTCTTTTTTTCTTTTTTTATATATTTTCTTCTTCTTTTTTTTTTTTTGTATATGTTCTGTTTACTTTTTCTTCTTTTCTTCTTAGAATTGATTCCCAGTTTAATTCTGGCTGCGACTAGCGATCATACTCTAATAGCTTTTAATTTGTAATTCTTGCTACGCATACAATATCTCGTTTTCTATAATACATTATTACGGCTATGCTCCTTTTCTCCTCCTTTCTTTCGTTACCTGTTGAACAAACTTCCAAAAAAAAAAATTCTATTTTTATTCACGAAAAATGTCTTGTAATTATGACGAGCACTGTCTATGCCTTCTCTTTACATGCAACATGACATCTTTTAGTCTCTTTAGCTAATCGAATCCTTTCAAATTTTACTAAGCAAATTGAATATTTCTTCTTTGATTGACAGTAAAACCCGATTATCTTAACAAAAAAAAAAAAAGAAGGCAAGAAAAACTGTAAAAGTTTCCTTAAAAACATATTTTCAACTTGGGTGTCGGAGATGAACAACAAAAAATGAGTTCTGCTCTCTATCTCTCCCTGTCCCCCATCGTCTGTAATATAAAAAAGTTTTTTCTTTCAATATCCAGAAAGCACTTTCTGAGCGCTTTCGCCATCCGGAAAATACTGTGCTGCTTCTGGGGGACTCACTTTTCTCCAAATCAATCAATTCCGAATCATTTTCTATATGGACTTAATAATGTCTGTCCGTCTGTCTCTCTAAAGTCAAAGTGTTCAAACGCCTGGTCGTAAAATTTCGAAATACTTTTATAAAATTTTCTCTACTTGAGCATGTTGCAGTCCAAGTGTTAATCCGACCGAAATTCGATCAAATCTCATAAAAGGCATGTTATGTAAGAAGAAAGGCTTTTAAATATTGCTCGAAAACAATCGGTAGAAACTACTACTTTGGCATATCGGAAAAATGTGGTTAATTTGGTTCGGATGGGAACATTTTTTGAATAACTTTTCATGTAACCGTTCCTACGAAGGATCAACAAAAACGAATAATTTCTAATATATTTATCCTTAATAAAAGTGGACAATGTAGGCGTAGCCCGCGACTGATTTGGCCCATCTTCAACAACAACCTGTGTGCAATGCTTTACTAAATTTAAGGTTGACATCTTTACTTTTGCAGACGTGAGAATGTCGATCACAGACATTTCATAGATATTGGTCGATCTGGCCCTTTCGCAATACCAACTTACTACGACAACTAATTTTTTACAGATGTGAGGACAGTTACCACAGACGGATAGATGGACAAACGAACAGATCGATATGCTTAGATTGGCTATGAACTTTACACTGGTCAAGATTATATACATCTTAAGGAATCCGGGAAGCTTCGCTTTGATCGGTGCGAAGGTTTTGACAAAAAAAATAATGGAATTTCGTTACTCTATAATATTGCGCAATAGGACGCATTCGGTTTATGTGGTACTGTAGACATGCCTTCGACTGATGTGACTTAATTTCAATATCAACCTGCGTGCAAGCACTTGCAATATTTCTGCAAAATTTGAAGCCGACCACTTCATTTTCCTACCCAGACGAATGCTTATTAGCCCATGAGTATTAACCTGTGTAGCATTATATTTTCGGCCGAATGTCTTGCGATCCTGGAAGCTATCCGCTTGGCGCGTACTCAGTTTCAAAAGAAATTCCTTATTGTGTCAGACAGTAAATGTGTCTTGTCCGCTTTGCTATCATTTCCGTCACGTAAACCCCCTCTCTTACGTATTAGTAATCACTGACATTATATAGCCTTAAATCTGATGAATTTTGTTTTCACTTTCTCTGGGTGGCCAGCTACGTGGCCAGCCAATTGACCTTATGGTCGTCACTTGTACTCTTTATTTCCACAAATAAATGAAGCTCCTTGGATTTTCAATTGCGGACTCAGACGCGACATTATTTGTCTTATTACCAAGCTTGTGTTTAATCACACGAGATGTAGTGACCATTTATTCAAAATTAACATAGCGAATAGCCCTTTAAGTACATGTGGGGTCGTACAATCTCCTGATGATATGCTGTTCTTCTGTTCGCCATTCCCCACTTCGCAAATTAAGTACACGTGGTTATGACCGCAGCATTTGTGACTATTTAGCGGCGTGTAAGCGTTCGCAGCTAAATTATAAGCCTACTGCCTTTTACACTTTTTTTACTCGTGCACTTATCGATTCTTCTTTCATACGACACTTTATATTCAAGTACTTCTTCTTCTGCAGTACGAAGTTTACTTCTCGCTGCTCTATCCTACGTGGCGGACGAGCAATATCTTAAGCTTATCTTAGTAAAATTTAAAAAAATAGGGTGAGGACGTATAACCCTCAAAATTGACAAGACATTAATTAATTATAGTTTTAATTACAAAATGCAAAGAATTAATTAATAAAATAAATAAATGATAATAATTATAAAGTAAGGCTCAAATGAAGAACACCGTGTTCACCGCCGTGTTGGGCCTCGGCGTATTTTCGTTCGTTAACTTTCTGGCGAAGAAGTGCAGAGTAAAATTTGTTTGTAAATTTCCAAACAGTACAACAAAAACTTACACGGAATTTCTAAGCATAACAAAAACTTGAAAGTCAACTGAACTGAAATTGAAAAAAATATGGCATAAAACCCAGAGGGGGAAAAATTAAGTCAGGCAGTTTGGTGGTAAAGGTGTAGCCGCCAATTTTCACACCAAGTGTGATGGTCTGCTCAAGCTTCACCAAAGCTTCTTTGCTTCGAATGGCTTTGTCATAATGACAGGTCTCCCATCCGCGCTTACTGCGGTTCTCCATGGGATAACGCGATCTTCCGACATCCCTTCTTCCAGATTAAAACCAAGTGTGCAACATCTTCGGGATTTCCTTGCATGAGCAAAATCGGATGCGCAGCTTGTTATAGTGACAGCTTTGCTGAGAATGCCCCCCAACTAGTGATGGATCCCATTAGCTTCGCTTGCATCGTACCATACGAGGGAAACAACAAAGCTGTCCTCACTTTCT
This sequence comes from Glossina austeni, assembly GCA_000688735.1. NCBI lineage: Eukaryota > Metazoa > Arthropoda > Insecta > Diptera > Glossinidae > Glossina > Glossina austeni. Next base: position 6,095 of record KK502595.1, read on the forward strand.
TTTGAAACTTTCCTGACTTACTCCAGCGAGCATATCCCTGTAGGTTACAGGTGTTAATAGCCCCTCAGCAAACACATCGTTTGCCAAAATTGGATGGGAAAAATTATTACACGAAAGAATTATAAAACAGAAAAAAAATTTGAAATTTTTCAACATTTTTTCCAAACTTAACTTCGTTCGCAGCGCATTCAAATTCAAATGAAAATTTTTGAAGCGATACAATTATTATATGAACGACATTTAAAGCTCGTTCTGTCTACTAGTAGTTGCTTTGAAGCATACCATGCTTTACGACTTTACTCTTCGAATGTACTTCTCTCACCAAATTTTGTGCTTGACCGTCTAAATCAAAACAGAGCCGACAGCAGGGACGACATGCAGCCGAGCAGTTCGTTAAAATGCTGTGGCGGATCTTCTTCTCATTTCTTCTGAATAGATGGTTCCAATCAACTTATTGCAAGTTTCCTTAACACTTTTTCGTTCCTTTTCCTATGGAAATGGAAGAAATGGAAGCCTTTAACTTATTGATTGCGGCGTCTTTGTGCCGACATATTATTGTTCAGTACTTAGTCGAGAATACGAGCGAACAATGTTATCTAAGCGATCGAATCCATTAGAATAGATGTTAGAACAGATTACAGTAAGAGCGCTGAAAGTCGCACAGCCCACAGTCATACGTTTCCGTTCTTCTACGCTCTACAAATGTTGTCTCCTCAGCAATAAATAATCGTCTCGCAAGTCTTGAAGGCTTTTACTGTACTATAGTATTTAACGGCCGTGTCTTTGCTACAATAACCGCAGCTGCGTTGTTAGTTCTTTTGTAAACAAACACACAATGTTTAGTCGCTCATGTATGTACCGGATTGAAGCTATAATGCGCGCTTTCATTGCTTTGTTTACAAAGCTAAAGAATGAGTTTAGATATAAACAAAAAATTTTAGCTCCGCATAAACACTTATAAGCAATTTATTGTGTTGCTCACGTTTCCGCTTTTTTAATTAGTTCTTCTTCTCTTTCTTCTCCTTTCCAACATGCAAAAGAATCTAATCTCCCAAATTTTGATACCAAGAGCTTGGCTTTTGTTACGTTTTATGTCTTTTTCTTTTCACCACAGACCCATCGCAGAGGATATTTTAAATATATGGAGCTTGCATAAAGTCCCCGCAACCCAGCCGTAAATACATAAATAAATAGCATAAATGATGATGTACAGGCATCCCTCTTATAACACGGTTCAGTTGTACCGTGCTGTCTCGAAGCCTGTATCGTGTTATATGAAACTTTTTTCTATATTTTTTTAAATAAAAAAGAAGAAGAAGAAGAATATAATTTATTTGGAGAGTAAGTGCCTTGTTGTATGGAAACCAATTATCGAAGTCATGTTCAACGTGGTCTTGAAATAGTATAAATGAAGGCAACGTGTACCGTGAAGGTCAAGCCTTTAAGGAGTAAAATTTTATGATGATAATGAAAAGTAAGTTAACTTCAAGTTAAAAAAAAAATAATACAAATAAGTAAAAAACTTATATTCGTCCGCAACTCAATCCTTTATACCCATCAGCATCCATTCTCTATATATATATATATCTATTCTAGTCCTCTTATTTGATCTCCAAATCGATGCGATTGTGGAGAGAAAATTAATATTTGATTTAGAATTGAAAGCCATAGCTGGCCGCTTTATGCTCTCCAAGGTGCTATTGACTCGCCGTCATTACTTGGCGAAATAAGTTTCAATGTTCCTAACCGCTCCTCTAGGCACTTTACCTCGGTTAGGCTCAGCCAATGTAAATATAATTAGGAGCTGTTTAACCCCCTCACAGTCGTTTGCAAGAGCCTAAATGACGTCAATCACTTATTTTCATTATCGGACTCGCTAAAGTCCATTAAAGCCACATGGCTTAACACACATGAACAGACGTGCCTATGTCGTATTTAAACCAGCATTATCCCCAAAAAGTCTTTCTGATTCGAAAATGAATGGTTGTTATCCACCAAGCCATGCTGCCAAGCTTATGTATGTTTTTTTTCTTTCCTTCCTTCTAATTTGTCTTATTATACTTATACTAGTTTTAATGTTAATAAATTTAAGATTTACTTTAAGAGGCATTGAACTTGACTGCCATTTGTTTTTAGTCGAGTTCCCGCGTGTGAAGAATGAAATAAATAAATAAATAAATAAAAGCCCTTTTGTTTGATACCCAATCAGCCTCTACGTAGTACAGTCCACCGTATCTATATTTCGGAATTAGCGCATGCTGAGGCATAGAATATGTCTCGATGTCCGCATAAGTGGTGTAGGGTGTAAAAATTAAGTGGAATACATTCGTTCGATTTTTTGAAATCGTGTTGTGCAATATTCGCAAATTTTTTACCATCGTTAAGCAAGAGCACAGTACCACGTCAAACAGGGGACACCTGTAGTTAAAAGTTTATGTAACTTAAAGGCTTTATTCCTTGTTAACAAACAATAACAAAAACATTTGTTTAGCATTAGCAAGGAAATATTAAATTGAAAATCTTAATGTTCGCTTTGCCGTTGCAGATGCGAAGGGGATGAAAACAATTCGGGACGCAGTGCGATATATTAAATGAGTAATAAAAAAAACGTCTTCAATTCTCCTCAGATAGGGAATTTTATGTTATTTCTATGTTTTCTTCTTCTTCTTCTTCTTCTTCTTCTTCTAAGAATTTAACGAATCAACTGCAGCAGATGGCTCGTCAGGCTAAGTACAAAAGATTCAATATGAACACGAAGTGCCTTTTGTCTGAACCTTAATAAAATTAGCGATTAATTTTGCTTTCAAATTTTCCCCATCACGAAGCAGTTTTCATATCTTTTGATACATTCCCGCTTGAATTACTCAGACATTTGAAAATGTTTTGAAACATAGTTTAGGTAACATTTAACACCACAACAACAACAACGAGTACAACAGTTTCAACCTTTTCAGTTTTCAATCTTCAAAAAAATGCTTGCGCAAGGCATGCAGTGGTCTACACTTTTCTGATGACCTTGATTTACGTGCAATAATCTTTAAATATCCCTAACAGATTTGCTTCTCCCTGCTCTACTATTCCATATGCTTATGACATATACCTGCTTCCAGCAATAGAAATCGTGGGGTTCCCCCCTCTGATGAAATTTGGCAGAAAGATTCCTTCATTGCTTGAAAATGCTACATCACAAGTATGTTGTCAGCTGACAACAAAACAAACAAACCCACAATAGAGAAAAAGCTGAGACAATTTCGGAAAAACAGAGACAACTTTTTCATATTTGCGATCCTGTCAGGCCCACTTCGACATTCCGTTCGGGGCAGCACAAGTAACGCTACAATCTTAATTCCAATTTATTTCGCATTCAGTGGGAAGGGTTTTCTCATCTGCGTTAGAATAAATGCGAAGTAAGTTGGAGTTCATTTTTGCACAGAAGGTTTGCAAGGGGTTCCGACCGATGCTTTGGATAGCACTTTTTGAGAAATACATTCGTGGAATTATAGACAAAAATATGAACAAAAGTAGCCGTTTTTGCTGAGGTTGTTTCAGCTTCTTCTACATTGTAGGCGTGAACATGGACAAATTGCGCCCATTTTTAAACCTCATATTCCCAATCGACCAAGAAATGTTTGTACCAAAAGGCTGACTTAATGTGAACAACGAGATCTGTTTACGTCTATGTGTCCACTGATTTGTTTATCATTCAGATCGCTGGTGAAATGACAATTACAGGTAAGCTCCATTAGCTCTTTATCACTTTTCGATTAAGTTGGATAATCCATCACCTTATAAACCTTTTCGTGAACATGTTGATAGCAGTGATTACAAAAGAAGGTTTTCCCTGAGAAAAGGTATTGATGAGAAGGTATTCTTCTGTTTTTCATTGGAATTCCCTACATGCAGTTCGCTCTTGCTTCCCATGTGATGAAAGTATGAATGAAGAATGAAAAATAACTCGCTATCATCAAGAACGTGGACAAGTGCACTCGAAAGACTACCATTTCTCTATTCTAGTTGCACACTCGTACACTCGTATACTTCATTTTTGCACTGCAATTGAAGGGCACATTTTTCAAGGAGACCGCGATGCCTACGATGATGAAAGTTTGTACGAAGATCCATTAAAAGTTCAAAATCCAATCTTCCTCTTTTTGGGGGATTTGACGAGTTGTGCATTTACCAATACTGCAGGGAATTTTTATAGACAACGTTGTGATTGATTTCAGGGTTAATACTTAAGATGGAAGTAAATCTTTATTTGCTTTTGTTTTTTGGTTGGGCCTTCAAGACGTTCAATATTCAAGTCTTATGTCTTATGTGCGTTAATCAATTTTATGAATTTTTAATCTTAATCCTATATTTAATGATTTTCGTCTCCTTCTTCTGTTCCCTTCTTCTGGTAATCTTTTTAAGAAAATAGGTAAAAAAAAAAAAAAACAAAAGAACAAGAAAAAGAGCAGGGTTCGCATTAAATAAACCTAAGAAACTTTTGCTTTTTAAAAAATCATTTCATGTGAAAATAAAAGCATTTTCCGCTTGATTTCAATTTACCCACACACACATATGTATGCTTTCAATAAAAAAAGGAAAAAAAAGTTCACATAATTTCAATATTCAACAGACAAGACAGCATAGTGTCTCTCTTTCCTTTATGCTGCTATACCGGGAGTTTTTAAGAATTTAAAAAAGGTTTTCAACAGCAAATAGCAATAAAAGAAAGCACAGGTAATAACGAACAAACCCTGCCTATAGAAAGACAAGCAAGCCAACATAACCAACATACATACACATACGACGTTATACGACGGTGCTGTTGAAAATTCGATAAAGAATTATTTGCTTGGCATTGAGCGTTTTTACCCATGTATCAGGCTATCAGGTATTGTTGTCTACGGCTGAAGATCAAAAACTTGAGAGAACAAAAACAAGACTTTCATGCTGCTGTTATACTGCCTGCCTGCTGTACGCTTATTGTTTAAATTATGATGAATGTCTTTATATCCGAGAGATAATCGTAATAACAATATAGTCGAATCGAATATCGTTATTATCACTTATATATATATATATATATATATATATATATAATAGGTATGAATATATATATATGTATGGTTGTGTGTTAGAAATTACTGTTGACGCCCTCATAACGCAACTGTACTTAGTGTGGTAAGTAAGAGGATGAGGATTTTTTTAATTTTTAAGATCGAAATTTAATCCTTATTTTTAAAGACAAAAACAACAATTTTTCGTTTATTTATTTATTTCTCCTTGTTTTTTTTTTTTTTTTTTTTTTATAAAAATTATAAGAATTATAAGTAATTTGATATTTTCTGCTTCTACTTTTTTATAAATCTTTGATTTGTTGTCTCTTCGAAAGTATCCATCAAATTACAGTGAGTGTGAAGTTAAAAAAAGTGCTTAAAAAGCTAAAAAACAAAAGGGAAAAACGTGTGTGTGTAAATTGCATTTAGGTGGGGAAAGGTGTCAATGTTTTAGTGAATACCAATTAATATTGCACTTGTCCCGGCCTATAAGCGATTTATCAGAAAACTCATCATAAACTTTGGAAATTTAATTTTTTGCTAATATCGTCAGAGATAATGCAAGATACGCTCAGCTCAACACGTGCAACGATTTTCTCTCAGATAGATGCCTGGTAGGTAAGGCGCAGAAGGGAAGTAGAGAGGATATGTTAATTTTCTCATTTCTATGCGACCTCTTGCAGGAACCCTGACACGCCCTATAAAGTGTACAATCGATTTAAGCATGTCCGTCTCTCCGGCCGTGCATTATCTATAGAAAATATTTTCTTGGTCGCAAAAATGAAAAGAGGAGCTTCAAACTCCACCAAAGGGGTTATATTGAAAGTGGGAGTAAGTCGGCCTAAAGACACGTCTAACATGGAACGAGAACACCTCCGCTTTGTCGATTGTCTGTCGACTACTCATAAACTGCACCTCCTACAGATATATAATAAAAATACCCGTGTGTTTAGTAAATAAATTGAAAAATATCACCCACCGCCCAACAGCTTTTCACCTTTTTTTCCTTTCACGACAAAAGCGGTGGGGTATACACTATTCGGTCGGCGGCGAATATAATCTGATTGCTTGCTGTGGGAACTTGCATTAATTGATTTTATTTACTTAGATATTTATAGAGATCGCAATTGCGATTTTCCAGTTAATCTCTGCCTTAAACGTTGAAAGCTCCATACGCACCAATCGATTAGTTAGACGATATTCTGGTTCTGCGGAACTGGTTTATGGCCAACGACAACAAATTTCAAATCCACCCAAAATTGACCCCACTTGACAACAACGTTCGTAATTATTAAGTAATGGAAAATTTGGCATTAGCTATAAATTGACGGCAATGAAAACTTCATAAAATTCCTGCTTGTTCTTGTTCTTTCCGTTTCCTTTAAATTAATTACTAAATCGAATTCGCACAATCCATAATCTTCGCAACGCGGATTCACCTTAATAACAATTCTTTACGGAAATTTAGTCATCACTCGAAAGTTATTCCACCTTCCACCACCGAATATTGAGGGGTATATCCATTTTATCAAAACGTTTTCAACGCCCAGAACGAAGCTTCAAAGACCTTACAACAGATTCTGAATCAATTTTAACATATCCCTCTGTCCGTCTGTCTTTTGTAAACATTCTTCTGGCCGCAAAGATGAGGCTATCTCGTCTTCAAATTTGGCAGAAACATGGGAAGTTCTTGCACGCAGGTTAGTAAGAAAAATGAGGCAAATCGGTCGAAGGACACGCTTGGAGTGTTATGTAAACTGAGAACACTTCTGCTTTGGAAAAGAAATAAAAATTGTTTTTTTTTTCGCCCACTATTTATAAACTACAGCAGATAAATCTACAAAAAAATTTAACTTATGTTCTATGAGCTAGGCTCTAGTACTTGTGCAAAAATCAACCATAGTTATCCAGTATTATGAGGTATCAAAATCGAATTATTTTTTCAATACATTTACAAAGCGCGGAAGCAAGCTTCAAAAACCCCAGAAAGTATACACATTCTTAAATAGTGTCAAATTGACAATGTATTTAGGCCCGTGTGTTCGTCTGTCCATCTGTCTGCCCGTGCAGTCATATAGTGTATGTGGGAAGCTTTCTCTAGTTCGCTAAAACGAGGATATCGCCTATAAGTTTGCAAAAGTATTGTAAGGGTGTGAAGTTATATTTAAATATAACCAGCAAAGACACAAACCAAAATTTTATTACAGAACTCGTTAAGCCCTTAACAGAATTCTATAAAGCGAAGTCTCGGAGGGATTTAAGTCAAAACTCAGTTAAAATAGAATTCTTAGAAAATTTTTTTACAAAATATAATAAACAAAACATGTATTTATGTAAATAAATTAATATTTGTAAAGTCAGTATTTTTACACTATGTCATAAATGGGGTTAATAAAGCGAAAGCTTGTTTAGCTACTGTGGGCAAAGCATATCCTGTGAAAAAATGAAACTAGGGCAGGGTGAATCCTCTATTAATAGACTTTCCGGAGAATTTTTTTATGGGACTTGGAAAATTGCCATACTTAACATAATATAGCCTATATATAGCGTATAAGCAAATTTTGATAGGTCACTGTGGGCAAACCATGTCCTGTGTAATCACGAAGTACTTACATCTTCGATGGAGGATTGCTAGGATGTAAGTACTTGCAAGGGTGTAAGTACTTGCATCGACATAATCTAACAATACAGAAACTGGACAATGTGTAAATCCACATACACGTTCCGATCTAAAAACCGTCTCGCTTTTCCAACTTATTCACGTTAGAAGACATTTCGCTTGCTCGAAGGTGCCATTTATATGATTTGGGCCATTCATTAGAGCACCCCATGATTCATGAGTAGCTCACGAGTCGGGATTGCAGATATCTTTCATCAAATGATGCCTTAAATGAAGCCTCCGTCCTTGAATTGAAGCGTTTCCGCACATAATACCCTAAAGGATTAATTCCGGACTGGCAAAATGTCTTTCTTTTTCTAGCCACCTACCAGCGTATTTACATTTCAAACTCTCTCTCCTTCTACGTAATTACTTTTAAAATATATTTATTTTGGAATTCTCAAATTCTACGAAAATTTAAGAAATATCGCTCACAAAGGAAAAAAGAAACAAGCGAAAGCATTCTAGTCGGCCAAGGACCTATAACATCTTATTTAACACAATTCTTCATTTATTAGCTTGACAAAGTATAAAAACTCTTGCAAGAAAAGAGGTGCAAAACGTGAGCTGACTTGGACCACATTTAACGAAGATGTTCACGTATTGTTGTCTTTAATTATTAAAAACTAGACGTTGTTGCTCTATAAAAATCCCTTATATATGGGACGGTGTTCTAAAAATAGGCCTCCAGGTTCAAAAATAGGCCAAACTTGCTATAGTTGGGTTTCTAGAGCAAATTACCATCGTGTACCAATTTTGACCACGAGATAACAACGGTTAGACTCTTTTCTCTTATAAATAACTTCACATCAGAGGCATTTCAAATAATTGTTCCATCCGAGCTAAAATTTTCTCATATCAATTTATTATGCCGAAATACTGTCATCCTATCCACTATGAAAGCGTAAACTTTTCTACTTTTCTACTAAAGCATCGTTTGGGCAGATGTCGCCCTTGAATCCAAACCCATTAGTGTAGCAAATTTCTTCAAATTACCACAAAAAACAATACAAGGAGGCATAGACAGACTGATCGATACGATGGAAAGGGGGACGATCTTAAGTCCGTCTGAGTATTACACACGCATAGGTGCACACCACACACCACAAGTGATGTATAGTGACTTCTGCAAGCGATACCTAACATGAAAAGCTTACAACCACTGAAAGGCTTCAGTTAGCATTCTGTGTCTAAGGGATGCTGGGTGTTGCGCTTAAAACCTTATATTGAGTGCATTTACAAAATGTCACTGAATGCCTTTTGACGTTTATCTCTTCTCTGTGCATAAACTTAAGTGCTACGAGAGATAATCTATTTATGACATTTCAACATATTTTCGTTGTTTTTACTTTTTTATCTCTAATAAGCTGGACATACGTAATCTGCTACTATCCTCATCCACACACTTGCTTTTCATTGGTTACGGCCGTAACCTTCTTTTCCGCAATACGCGAGGGTGGACGTGGCTCCCGAAATCACTGGCAATTTAATAATTGTCTCCAAAAAAACGCAGAGAAAAAGTTTTCATCTACAGCAAGAAAAAGTGCGGTCTTACGACTGCCATCAACATTACCTTCGTAATGTACACAGTTTTCACAGTCGTTTTGTTTAATTTAAATATTAGCGATGCTTAAAGCTTAATTAATTTTGCTGCAAGCGGTAGGCATTGCAAACCAAAACTGCTTACCGAGCGATTTCGATTCTATTGAGGATATTTTCGCTTGTTCCGTGGAACATACGAAAGAGGGAAAAAACTTAAATAAGAAAAATTTCGCGAATCAATGAGAAGAACTCCCAAGTCAGTGCTGTTCACTACGTCTGGATGAATGAAAACGCCAGATTGGCATTGTGAGGAAGTGCTTCAGAGGCACTGTTCATTGCCGCCGTTCTTCGTATCGTTCTTCCATTCTTGTTTTGCGCGCCTTCCGTTGACTCGCGAATTTGATTTTTCTTTCCATTTTTCATATACAGTTATAACGGTGCAATGAAATCATTTCCGCGGACGGGGGAATGGATTTTCGCGTTTTCTTTCTCATTTGTCTTAACTCCTCTTATGGGTCCGTTTGAAGATTAAAATACAAAAGCTTTAAAATTTCAATTTTTTCAAGCTTTTTCTCGGTATACCTTAGAAGAGAGAGAGAGAGAGAGAGAATATAAAAAAAAAGCAAAAAGAGAGAAAGATGGAGAGACTTATGAAAAGGGAGTTAAAGAATGCCTGTACGGCAAAGTAAAGAATAAAGAAAGGGTGGTTAAGAGAAAGATGTAAAAAAAGAACAAGAATTATCAAGCGACGTGTTCTCTCGCCCTAAGAATATAAACAATATAAGTTTTTAATAAAATAAAATCTTACTAAGTAGAAAGTATGAAAAATCCCATGTGCCTTTCAATAAAACAAAATAAGAAAGAAAAAAAAAAAAATTATTACTTTTGATATATATATATATACATATATATATATATATATATATATATATATATATATATATA
>KK502595.1:22644-48342 GCA_000688735.1 Glossina austeni
GGAAAGGTAAGGTACGGCAAGGCAAGGCAAGGCGAGATTTGTTTTGCTTATAACACCGCGTTTTGTACATAATAGTTATTTAAAAAACCAAGCACATGGTATTGTTTTGATGCGTAAAAGCTTCAATTCGTAACTTCATAAATATTAGATGAAGGAAAAAATACGTAAATAAATAACAACGAACCTAAAGCGGCACTAGGAAATGTAAGAAGAGTTGCAATTTACATATACATGTTCAAGTTCTTTAGATGCGTAGAAGGAACGCATCAACTATTAATTATTATATATATATATATATATAAATATTAATAATTTTCAAATGTTATTCCTTAGTTTCCATATTGAAAGACCGCATGCTACAATTGCGCAACCGTTACAATTTGGAGAAACGTCGTTTGGAGCAGTTGCGCGAAGAGAATCCCAGTAAACCGATAGAATCGCTTTGGCCGTTGTATGAGCATCTGCACTTTCTATCTGACCACATACGGGCTCGGAGATCTTATAAAAAAATGGTGCCACTTCAATCTCAGCAGCAGCAGCAGCAACAGCAGCAGAAACAAGACATACAACAGCGTCATCAGCAGTTGCGGCATTTGCAGCTGCGTCAGCAAACGGATGCCAGCTCGTCGGGATGTAGCGGCAGCTTTGCACAGCTTGGGCAAACGTACCCCAATACCTTGTTGAGTGTCAAAATGGAAGAAGATGATTCGGAGGATCAGGACTCTGACGCAGACACGTAACAATTATAATTTTTTCTAAAAAAAATTTTTTTTATTTATTTTTTTTTTTCGTTTTTTATTAATTTCAGAGAAAGTAATGATAGAGAGACTACTGTTGCCTTTGAACCTTCAACTATACTGTAAGAAAATTGAATATTATTTAAAAAAAAAAGGAAAAAATTTTGTTATTTTATTAATTTGTTTTTTTTTAATATAAAGCTCCGAAGCTCAACAAATACATTCCACTACGCGCATCCAGCAAGAACAAAATTCCATTAATACAGGCTATCAACCCACCATTACTATACGGCGTCTGGATACTTTGCGTTCCCCTGACCCAGCCGTAATCGAAAAACCGAACAAGAAGCGTTCATATCAATGCACGCAACCCGCCTTTTCCGCCGGAGAGCCATCACAAACAACGCATCAAAAAGAACCTTGTCTGAGTTCGCGTGAATTGAGATATGCCGCATTTGGGAATTTTGTGTCATCATCTTTGCAGGATTTGCCTCAAAATGCGGCCTTAGAATTAGTGGAGAAATTTACTTCAGAAATTGTTAAATCACTCTTGGAAAAATCGGAAGATTTCAATGGTTTTCCCAGCGATTGAGACGTTTTTAACTTGATTTTCATTTTCGTAATAATGAAAATTACAACAACAATACCCTTTATCATTCCTTTGTGCATATACGTACACCGATCATTCAAATCTTTCATTCATTTAATCAATTTTTTTTTTTTTTTTTTAGTTTTAACTGATTATAAACTGTCAGCAGAATTTATAAAATAAAATATTCTAGATTAAATATTTATTCAAAATTATTGGGAGTTTTACACGGAAAGAAAAGTTTTTGCTCTCGCTCTTAGAAAATTTCATACAAAGACAATAAAAACTAAAAAAGTTTAAAGTCATTTTGAGGGTAAAGTTTGACATATTGGGATCTAAATTGAAAAAGCAATAGAAGTAAACACATACTACACACGATGGACAGAGGGAGAGGGGGGAAGGTAAGGTAAGGCAAGGCAAGGCGCGATTTGTTTTGCTTATAACAGCGCGTTTTGCACATAATAGTTATTTCAAAAACCAAGCACATGGTATTGTTTTGATGCGTAAAAGCTTCAATTCGTAACTTCATAAATATTAGATGAAGGAAAAAATACGTAAATAAATAACNATAAATTTTCTAAGCATAACTTTTGAATTAAAAAATATCCGTAAATATAAATTTTATTGGTTTTCTTAACTTAGGCTAAGAAATACAAGAAGAGATGTGTACTTGTCTTTTTCATATTTATTTTCTTCTTTTTTTTTGGCCGATCAAACTTTAGTTATTTTGATCTATAAGCATATTTCTGAAGAAACTAGTTTTTCTATAGACCGATCTTTCTTCGTGAGCCTTGCGCCCTCATACTATTGCCTAAAATAAATCGTTTCTCGATTTTCTCTCCGAATTCCATTTCTTTTTTCCTTTTCCGTTTTTGAGGGATACTTACTTTCGGGCGTATTTGGTCCGAGCCAGTGCTTACACATGTGTAAGCGGCCAGATTCAATTCGAGATTCGTCATCCTTCACATTCTTTTGCTCCTTTTTCATTTTCTACGCGAGACACATATATTTGGCTTGTCAAAGCGTTGGCAACATGTGCAATTGCCCTTCAGAGAATTTAGCTGACATTATACGATGAGATTATACGATTGCAATTGGGTCCAAACCCTCAGGAGATATCTCGTATAGCTGTAATACTGTCATGGTCAGAAAGAAGTTGAAGGGAAAGAGAGACAAATAGGGAGAGGGGGTGCAGGCGAACCGTTTATTGCTTAGTCCGCCAATCAGATAACCTATGTTATGTATGAAACAAATGATTATTTAAAAAGTTTAAAAACCAAGCTTCGGTGAGAGATACGGAAAATTTGTCTTCAACTAAATATAATCGTCGACGTCTTACGTCTTCTCTATATTCGAGAATCATTGCTGTTACAGTTTCGGAAACTAATTAAAAAAACAAAAAAAAAAAATTTATAAAAGCACTTACACACACGCACACACACACATTGTGCAAGAAATGAGCTCGCAAGGCTTGCCTTACGATATTCGAATACACCCAACTCTTTTCACCCGGTCTTTTTCTACGCGGCTCACTTAGAGCAAATACACAAATTTTACACGAAATTTTTGTTTCAAAAAAATTGTATTTTTATTCTACTTTTGACAGAGTCTTACAGGAGGAATATACAAATCGGCAAATAGTGTGATCAAAAGTTGGTCGATATATGCCCACATGGGTGTTACTAGTTTGTGAGATGGTTTCCTACGGGGAAACCCACCCAGTTAACTGTGCTTCCATTTGACCACAGCATTCCGTTGTTCACTATTCAGTTCGTGGGAGGCAATAAATAATTTCAATAGAGTTCCACAAATTGATGCTCAAATTAATGCGTTTTTTTTTTTTAATTCGATCACGACAATTCCAATACAATTTTACACAGAAAATATATATATATATATATATATATGTAATATGAATTTCATTAATACTTTTTTTGTACGGTTTTTGTTAGACTCTTTTCATCTTACATGATTTTTCNAAACCAAGCACATGGTATTGTTTTGATGCGTAAAAGCTTCAATTCGTAACTTCATAAATATTAGATGAAGGAAAAAATACGTAAATAAATAACAAGAAAACTAAAGCGGCACTAGGAAATTTAAGAAGAGCTGCATATATATATATACATATTCAAGTTCTTTAGATGCGTAGAAGGAACGCATCAACTATTAATTATTATATATATCTATATATATATATATATATAAATATTAATAATTTTCAAATGTTATTCTTTAGTTTCCATATTGAAAGACCGCATGCTACAATTGCGGAACCGCTACAATTTGGAGAAACGTCGTTTGGAGCAGTTGCGCGAAGAGAATCCCAGTAAACCGATAGATTGTTACGTGTCTGCATCAGAGTCCTGATCCTCCATCATCTTCTTCCATTTTGACGCTATTCTTCAAAAATTCTTTCATTTTATTTATTTTTTTTTAATATAAAGCTCCGAAGCTCAACAAATACATTCCACTACGCGCATCCGGCAAGAACGAAATTCCATTAATACGGGCTATCAACCTTACTTACGGCGTCTGGATACTTTACGTTCCCCTGATCCGGCCGTAATCGAAAAACCTAATAAGAAACGTTCATATCAACGCACGTGACCCGCCTTTTCCGTTGGAGAGTCATCATGACTGATCACAAATTGTCAGCAGAATTTATAAAATAAAATATTCGAGATTAAATATTTATTCAAAATTATTGGGAGTTTTATACGTTTACACCTTGGAGAAATATGGCGCTAGCCGGAAATGTTTAAGTAAAAGTTGTAGTTTTTCATCTTTTCAGAGAAAAAAAGTATTAGAACAGAAGATAACCGAAGAGCGGAAGCTTTCATTGAATTATGAGCATTGCGAACCGTTCCCTTACTTGAACATACGATTAATGGCAGAAATCTGTAAGCTTCAGAATCGGAAATTTCACTGCTGGTGGGCGATTTTAGTAAAAATTATTCAAAATTTGAAACAGAATCTTTCCTATCTCTCTGGCGGCGTATATTGAACAAACTCTCAGCGGATTTACGGTGTAGTTACTCTGGTTATCTTTAAACCAGTTTTAATATAAATATTAATTTTCTTTTTTTATTATTTAATTTTTAAATTATTTATTGGGGTAAAAATGATTTCGATAAGAACTTGTTCGAGTTGAAAGAGAAGAGAGGAAACTTAATATTTGTTTTATGCTTTCATAAGAATCTTCACTTCTGTTGCTCCTTTGGACTTACCCGAAACAATCGAGAATTGCTTCGGAATGTTTCTTTAAATAATTGCGTGTCTGCAACGCTTTCTTTTTTAGTCAAGTATTGACGAATATTTGAGTATTGTTTTAAAAAATCTATTTCTGCTTCCTTCTATCAGTGATTACATTTTTCAAAATGACAAAGCGATTCTTGGATTCGAGGCAGCTCTTATCCCATTTCCCAAAGTTTATTCTCAACAGTTATCAGCCATTGTTTTTGAAGTCTCTACAAAAAACATTTGGTTTTATATAAAATTGGAGGACTGTACGTTGATCTAAAAGAATGCATAGATTAATATTTGTTTGTAACCGGGACTCTATAAGCCAACAGGGACTCTTTTTTGAGGGCGTCTGCAATTGCATAGGAAAAAAGGGAACTTCCCTTTCAAACACGGATCTATATGTTATGTGACTGTAATTGACATAATTTTTCCGCACCCATTACATAAATCCTATATGTTTTTGTATATATGTAAGATCACAAAATTTTCCGAAGCGAACGGATAACATTAAGAGAGCTGTACAGTGAGTAAATTGCGAAAATGTGAATTATACCGTTTTCAAAATAAACGGCTACTTTATAGTGTACTTTCAGTGGCAAGTCTGTCTTCCTTATAATTATTTATGTATTTATATGTGTGAAGCACTTAAACGCAAACGTCTTGCGTATTGAAGGCCCATAGACATTAATTAATTATTTCCCCTCTCATCTTCCGCTGTTGTGTAAGTATGCCTACATCGATGAGTTTGCATAGAAATCATTTTGAAAGATTACATGAATGATAATAAATGTATTCGCGCTTTGTGGCAAATCGACGGCAGAGCATATGGCATGAGGCAGATTTCTTTAAAGTTCATCCATCTTGTAATAAACGGAATTTATTTTCACATACACAAGGGCAGCATGGATTACCCATTTGTAAAGATAAAATTAGGGCGTACATTAGTTTAACATATGCTTCAAGAGGCGTTAATCATTAAAAGGCTAATGCCTTATCCAATTTTTTATTCATTCTCGATGCTATTAATGGTCAACATCAGACCTATAATGTTTTGCGTATTCTGCAAATTAATCTGGACGCATATGCGGAAAGTATAAGCATTTACAAGTCCTGGAAACGATAAATCATTTCAATTTATTTATATTAAGATATATGTACCAATTATTAATGTCATGTCCTTTTTGTTTTTTTTTTTCACATTTTTAGGAAATCTTTCATCGCCTTATCTCAGTGCAACAATTTAAAGGGTTTGTGGCGTATTTCTTTTTTGCATTTTTTTTCCTTTGGTCACCCAGTATGTAGACCGTGCCTAGTGCTTATTTGTGACGTTTTAATTTAATTCAAATTGCACTAGTCCCGGCCTGCAAATTGTGACTTTATCAGCATTATATAAAACACAGTTCATAATGTGGGTTTTAAAGGTAATTACAGTTTAAAAACAAATAAAAGCACTATAGGGGACCATTGCGACAATGGTCGAGAAAGTTGTCCGATCCGAATCATGTTCAATAGCGTTCGTCTTTGTGTCAGAACAAGTCGGTGTACTAGATTTCATCAATATATCTCATAGATTGCAACGTGTTGGTTAAAGCCAAATCCTTGTGGAAAACAGACGGACGGACAGGCTTAGATCGATTCTAGGGAATGTCGAAAAACGAGTTGAAACACCACAGCGAGCCATTCCCCGCCATTAAATGCTCGCATCCTGCATCCTGAAGTTCTGTGAGGAATGATCGAAGAAGTGATCCGACCCGAACTAGTTTCAATAGCATTCGTTCCTGGATCGAAATATATGAGCGTTACAAATTTCATCAAAATGTCTCAAAAGTTGTTACCTGGAAGTTGAACAGCACGCGGATAGACAGACAGACAGGCTTTAGAGTAACTTTTTCTTTTCGCACTTGAAATTGTAATACGTTTCTATAAAAAATTGCAAGCAAGTATGTGTGACAACGTTCTGAGTTAGTCGTCGATGTGGATCGATGTGCAATTCATCCACTTACATATACCTCGGCTTATGTATGGATGTATGCATGTACATATGTATGTGTAGGTATGAATATTATTTAAAGGATCGTGATATATTTCTTTGGTTTTTTTCTTTAGTCCCCTAGTATTTGCAGTCTCGTCGATAACAGTGTTCACAGGGTTTAAACGAATTGAAGTTCTTGAAGCCTTGTGGCAAAATTAATCAATCAATTTTAAAAAAGTTGAAGCTTCAAGTTTATAACGTAAAAGAATCATTGTCGGGACATTTCAAATCACAGGAACGTGAACCTGTTTCATTACTTAGTTAATCGGTTGTGATTTTTTTTTTGAGAAAGAAAAATTTTTTATTCCAAGATTTCGCGTTAATTTTAAAAATGTGGATGAACTCTATAATTATGGCATTTGTTGTTTGTTGATTGCATGCACATATTTAATTGAAGAAACCACAAAAATGTATAAAAGTATTTATTTATACCCACGTACACACATGCGCATGCATGTGTACCTGTCATACCTTCCTTAAGGATAGAAGCGGCAGCAGCAGTAATAAGTACGCACATTAATAACTCTATCCCTCTCTTCCTCTTTCTTTCTTTTAGATAATTTACACAGAGACGAATTTAAGCGCATACATACAGCGAAGGACATAAGTGTGCACACTTTCCGAGGGTTTCTTTATCTCGAACTTGCATCGAAAGCACAGTGGACTTTTTGAAAGCATTGTTCACCCAAATAAAACGCCACTCATGAAGGCCGTAATTTTAATATGCGCCATGACCCAGCAGTTTGAACAGTTTTTGGATGAACGCTTTGCAGGTCTAGCTGTTCGGGGACTCTGTCCCTTACGGCAACTTGCTTTTGACGTTTTTGAAGCCATGTCCCGCCCAATTATTTGTAACCATTTCTGCCTTAGCTCTTATAGCTTAGCGTTCTTACTGAAATTTAAATACTTTTGTGTCTATCGACACTCAATCGTTCCGAACTAAATCTTTCAGTTATATATATGAATTTATTAATTATAGTCGTAAGAGTTTATGAAGCAAAAGAGAATGGAAGAAAGGAAATAGTTCTCCTTTGTATTGCTTTAACGATTTGCAAAAGACAAACAAACATTTTAACAAGTGAAGGGAGTGAAGGGTTGGCTTCTTTTTCTTGCTTTTGAAACATTACTAATATTAACCCAAAGGAATCTTTCATATACGCCACACCGCAAAAAGTTGAAGATGTATTCAATTTGCCAAAAAAAGGCATCTCAAGCGGCCCTCCAATGTATACATAACAGTATCAAATTTCAGACATGTCTGTCAGTCCGTCTATTTGTCGGCTTCGACATAGTTTGAAGGGCCACAGTCTAAAGTGAATCCTAAGCTGAGAATACTGTACCATCTGGGTTTGCGTTGATTACATACCGCGTTCCACGTATATTGCATGAGCGGTCGTGCAATAATTTCTACTCTACGGGTGCTTCTGCAATAAATATGCTAAAGTGAAAAAATCGGCCAACACTCGGCCATCTAAAATTGCAAATAATCGAAATTTCTTCTTTTACATTTTTTTTTATTATTTTTATATACGGATTTTGACACAGTCCAATATAATTTTAGTGTATTAAGTTTGTGCGGATGTATGTAACACTCGGAGAGACCTCACGTAAGTACACGCACCTTTTATTATACTGATCGACTTAGAACTGCCTTCTGAATCAATTTAAGTTTGTCTGTCCGTCTTGTTTACTGGTTTTTGAAACTATAACCCATCATTTTTGAGATATTTTGATAAAAGTTAGTACACCTGCGTGTTTTGGTCCAACGGCGAAGGCCGTTGAAGATAGGCATACAGCGCATTATTTTGAAAAGTCGTCATATGGATTACTGGAGCGTGGTATTTGATGGTGGGCCATGACCCATCAATTCCCTTTCAATTTCCTTTCCTATCTTTCAGGGTCTACTGCAGGATGAGTGGATTTGCAGGCAAATTACGCTCTAAATATGTTTTTAGTAGCTTGTGCATCAATTAGATTCATCCTGGTAGAATTAAATAGACGTCATCGTCATCTCGACAACTATATTAGTAGGGGTAAAAAAAAAAATCGAATACAGAAATTTGGACTTGTTTTTTTATATAAATAAAAATTATATCAAGAATATCTGAAAGATTGTATACCTTTTAAGCATTTCTTGGAAGTTTAAAAACTTGAAACGCACTCGGTTATCCTAGTTTTAACATGTCTTTTCCATAATATTGACAACGTCGCTCACTTATATCCTCGACTGTAAAAAATTATGTGTAAAGGTATGTGTTTATTATATGTATTAAAACTAATTTTAGTTCTTACCTACCACCGGAGAAGAATGATGTTAAACCGACCTTTCGACCATTCTGTTTGCAAAGTGTTTGAATGCCCGCTTTTTATTTCTATGCGTGCACTGCGTGCATAAAATCTTAGTTCGCCATGAGAGTAGCAGAAATAAATAAATAAATATATATAAAGAAATTATAATAAGCCTTGAAATCGTGCCTTTCGCTTCACTTTTCATTTCTTATCGAAAAGAGGCCTAATAGCAAACTAGTATTCTTCTCCGCATTGCTGTACTAAAGTCAAAGATTGACTCTTAATTACTGTTTATCGTAACATTCTCGATTATCAAGCGAGAGCTTTCTATGTCTTTCGAGCCTTTTCTTTCGCTAAAGTTGAGTGTACTTAGAAGTTAAGCATGCTCTGATTGATTGAAAAAAGTCATTTCTCGATTGTATAAAATTGGCGAACATTTTTCAAAACTTTACTCTTCATTTCAGGGTTCGGAAAGTAAGAGGAATCTTGAATCGCTTGATTTGCAATAAAAATCCTGCCAGTTGACGTTAAAATTATTGTTTATTTGCAAATTGTGCTTTTTGCATATAATTGTTGAAAAATCTTGCACGCAAGTGTCGATTGGAAATACACGCAGTCTACACGTATAATGTTTCATTTTTATACCCTACACCACAGGGTATACTAAGGTAGTGCGGTCATATCTAACACCCAGAAGGGCTTTTGCTATAGCCATCGATTTTGAATCGTGTGCTAAAACGATCTAAGTCTGTCTGTCCGTCCGATCTCTGTTCATGTATTTTCGTGTGCAAGTTGCAGGTCGTAATTTTTGAGATATTTTACGGAGGCGTACTTTGACCCAAGAAAGAACGCTATTGTAAATGGCTCAAATCGGTCCACTGCTTCAACCACTCCCTACATAACGCCTTGTTCTGAAAAGTCGTTATATGGAGAAAAATTTCAAGTTTCAAAATTTCTCCGCCAAAAGGGCCAACGCGCAAGATTTCCGCAATCCAAAATGGGGCCAAAAAATTGGAACAAGTAAGGCAAAGTTTTGAAATCCCCTGTATGGAAACCTTTCCTGCGCAAACTAAAGCTTTTTACGGTAAAAAGGTCGAATTTTGAATATTCCGCGGTGAAAATTGGTTCACAACAGTGAGTTGACAAAGAAATCGACCTTAGCGAGTTTGACCATGTAGGTTTTGGATACAGAAGGATTCTCATGAATCCTTATATGCCAAGAAAAGCCTAATTGTTAATTTCTTTGTGAAGAAATATTGTTTATGATAGTAATTAAATTCAGAAAATAATTAAGTGGCCTTAATTTGAAGGACATGCGTCTACTTCTTGGCTCCACTTCATATAAGACATCCCATGAGTCGTAAGTCCTTCGGAAAGAGGCTTAATTTTTAATATTTTATGATGAAAATTAGTTCATAGTAGCGCTTCAGCAGAAAAATTAACTTTAGGGAATGTGGATCACATAGCTCACGAAACGCAAACTCTTATTTGGAGGCAAAACTTAACCTTCCAATATGCGGACTATGATGACAATTATGGGTTTGCGTGAAAATAACATGGAGTGCTTTGGAGTGTTATTACCAAAACGAGCGAATAAGTGTATTAGCCGAAGTGATGTAGGATATATCATAGTCGGCCATCCCCGACTACAATGTACTTACTTGTTTAAATCACAGCTTTTGCTAATTGACTTGACTTGAGAAACCCTGTTCTCTCTGTTGAAAAGAGTTCATTGACATAATGATGACGACGATTTTGGATAATTCAGAATTAATTTTTAAAGCTTTTAATCTCTTAAA
The DNA here is from genome assembly GCA_000688735.1 of Glossina austeni. Taxonomy (NCBI): domain Eukaryota; kingdom Metazoa; phylum Arthropoda; class Insecta; order Diptera; family Glossinidae; genus Glossina; species Glossina austeni. Next base: position 33,337 of record KK502595.1, read on the forward strand.
AAATAAAAAAAATAAATAAAAATTGGATGATTAGTAAATAAAATTAAATTGAAAGCAAAGTTTCTTTTTTGTGTATGAATTTTTCTTTTTTTTGGAATACTTTTAGTGCAAACTAAAAATATAAATAGCCATCGGTCACTGATTAACTGTACTGGTACTGGCAAATACCAAATTTGATGAACGTTGGTCCATTTTCTAAGAAACCAAATTCCAAAAAACGTTAAAGCCAAAATAAAATTCATGACCGTTTTACTTGCCTCATGCAGCTGGCGACGATGGCGAAGAGATTAACAAAGGTGAGTATGGCATATAAGCAAAATATTTGCGGGAGGCAAGGTCAGTCGATTCAGGAGAGTTGAGTTGTAAACATTCGAACGGACAGGACTAGAAGAAGCGCTCACAAAGGATGTAAATATGAGCTCCTGTACATAATTTGTAAACGGATCTCCTAAGAATTGTAAACACAACCTGCTCTCTACTAAAATGCACAATTCAATGGTACGAACTCGATTTCAGAAGGAGTTGAAAGAAAACGTAAAACAAAAATGGCACTCTACGTTACAATACAATACATATGTAAACTGAACTTGAATAGACGGCAAAGAATATATTGCGAACAGAAACCAAAAAAAAGATAAAGTCCATTCAAAAAACAATTGTTTTTTTTTTTTTCAAATAGATAAAAGGATGATTACGGCCACTATTAGTTGATAAGACCGATCTGTAAGAGTTTACTTGAAAGACAAAAGTTTTTGTGCCAGATAAATAGAAAACTTACTAAAAGTAGATCCCATCAGAATCATTTTCGATGGGATCAATTTCAGCCTGTCTGTCCGTCTGATGTCTACCCATGTAAATTTGGTCACAATTTTCGAGATATTTTGATGAAAATTGGTGCACTGACGTGTTTTGACTCAAAGACGGACGCCATTGTCAAAGGAATAAAAGTGAATTCCGATTTGTTTTATATTTTAGTAATGAATTGCATATGCTGTTAAACGTACTCTAAAAACGTAAGACTACAAACTAATTGCATTCGCTTTAAAGTACATTTTACACAATTTGTTGCTGCTATCGCATGCCCTTAATGCTACATACCCTTTTATATAAAGTACGTACGTTCGTTGAGATGAGAAAGAATTATCTTCGGTTTTTTGAAATATTTTATTTTTTCGTTCTTTTGTTGTTTCATTTTTAATTTTAATTCATATATAATACATTTTTAGTTCGAATACATTTCTCAAATTTTTGATGTTACTTTTATATTTTAAGATGCTTCAAAATCAAGTACATCGTTTAAGTTTCGATTCTCACTTTTCTTGTTTTATTATTTGCTTCTCGTATATATATATTTCTCATTAATTTTTTTTTTTTTTAATTATAATAATAGTAGTTTAAGATTATATATAATTATACGATTTGTTTTTTAATAATTAAGAATATAATATAACGTATTTAATATTTTAACACTAATAAAAACGACGAGAATTAAAAATTCCATATTTTCTACCCAACACCTACTCTCACAATTTTTCATTGTCTATATAAATATCACGTTTCTATTCATAATTTTAAAAAAGGAATGCAAATTTTAATTTTGAAAAAAATTATAGCTACACTTTAGCGATTCAAAAAAAATTTTAATTTTTAAAAAAAGTTTTCCTTGCCTTTTGAGAAATAGGATAGATTTTGAGATAGTCTTGCTTGAAGACAAACTAGCAAACTATCAAATTATATTATTATCGAAAAACTTATTTCGCTTTTTCCTCCTACAGCATATTTAATTGTCTTTTTTAACGGCCAAGTTCAAGCTAAAACCGCATTGTCGTTATACATTTTAATAGCGGATAAAACGGACATCATTTTGAAAAAATTAGTTGATGCCGGGGAATAGAAATTTAGTTTCTTACTATCACGAAGTCAAAAACTCTATTCAAGGATGAAAAAAATTATTTGATGTATGCCGAGAAGAAGTATTGATAATACGCCAGCGCCAAAATTAGTTTACGAAACTTCCTTTCGGCGATTTTGATCTTAAAGTTGCATTACCTTCTGAAGCCGATAACGTCAAAATAAAATCATTAATCGATGCATATCTTCGAAAAACAAATCGTGAGATCACGGAGAGCTTAAATTCATGGCATTCGGTCGATTGACACTACATAGAACATCTACACGGAAATCGGTTACACCATAAAGGAAAAGCAACACCGAAAACCGTCTTCTCTTTTGACCAAAAAAAAAAAATCGAAATGATTTTTCGAATACCTTACACCAAAAAATTGCTTTTAGAAAATTTCTGCCATTGTGAATAGTTTGAATTTAAAGGGAATTATTTCGAAAAACATTTTTATATGAAATGCATATAATTTTGAAAAAAGCCATAGGTGCACACCGTCGAAACCTCTGAACACAATCTCATCATGGGAACCCTACCAAAGCTAAGATTATATATCTTTGTACAACATTCCCTTTTTCAACGAAATTTGTGGCCTTTATGTTCACAGAAACTGAAGATAACTGAGGCTTAAGGTAACACGAGTTAAAGTAACACGAACGATTTCTTTTGCAAACTGGTTTTTTTTTTTTTAGTTTACTGTATTTATTTTGCGATTAGTAAGTTTGTTTAAGTAATGAAACCTTCCTGTCCGAATATCTTCCATTAGAAATTTATTTACATGCTTATCTCGGTGTAAAGGGGGAAAAAATGCTTTTTTAAAGAGTGTTTATGTACAGAAATAAACTCTGATTAGCAGGTAATGGAATTTTGATAACAGAAACTCAACTTGATCGACACCTAGATATACACGTACACATATCAGCGCACCTAAGAATAGGCGAAATAAAAACAAAAAACTAAACTTTTACATAGATCCGCATAGTTTCTCGACACCTTTTACCTGAATATCTTAGGGACCAATACATGGGCTTGCAAATATCTCATTTTGGGCAGTTAAATCCAACCTTATCCATTCCTGATAATTAATATTATTTTTAATATACTTTGTCATTGTGATTCCTGGCTTTATTCTACAACAAATCACTTCAGAAACTCTTTCTTTACCGGTTAAACTAAGCTTTGAAAGCTGTCAGCCATTTAAACACTGCAAGGAGTATTCACATAAAAGCTAATATTTGAATAAAAACGTTTTTGCTGTTATGGTCAAAAGTGGTCGACTGAATTGCAGGTGATGGGTATTCAAATATTCGGCTCGAATCGAGTACACATATAGTAAGCTCGATGTTATCACTATATTGCATTTTACAACGAATAAATTGATTTAGCGTAAATTGCGTAAACAACGACGAAAGATTACAATATATTTTTTTGGTTTTTGTGTTTTTTTCTTTAAATTTAAATATATTCTTATTTCATATATATTCGCTTTTCGCTTTTCGCTTTTAAAAGATTAAAAATGGAAATATACATATCTATGAATCGGTATATGTATACTTATTTACAGAAATAAATATGCTTTCATGTTATTACAAGTTATAGATTAATTCAATTAGATTGCATTTTACAATACTTACACCTCAGAGAAAGAGAGATAAAGATAGATAGAAGGGGAGAAAGAGAGGAAGCTTTTGCTACATATAGTCGTACAATCAGATCAACGAAATAAGAGTCACAAGTCACATTCACATCCAGCGTCGTTCCAAGGTTTTGAAGTAGATGTCAACAAAAAAAGCCAAATAAATTTGATTTGATCTTTGTTTTGTAATTTTTTTTTTTACCATCCCTGAGGCTTATTTTAATATCTTATTATTTGGGTGTAGCTATATAAGAGAGGAATGGGAGAGAGATAAAAGTTTCATTTTTTTTTAAACAATTGCAAACACTTGCAAACAATTTGACAGTTAAGATAATAAAAAAAAAAACGTTTTGATTTTCGTTCTTTTCTTTTGTAATTTTTTTTTTTTGTTCTTTTGTTTCCTTTACAGCGTAGAGAAATAAGAGAATAATTAATTACTTATTATATACTTTACACGAATACATTTGTTCTTAGAAAGTGTAGCGGTGTTATATTAACCACGATAACACAGTACATTAATAAGAGTAGTGTGCGGAAATCACTCACGTGAGTTTTTTTAAGGCCTTTGCACTTTTCACTTAACGAGCGTCACAATTCGTACGTGATATTATTTAAATGGTCACGCGTCTTACGATTTTTAAAGGGCGCCGAAAAGTGTTCGAATGCAGTTTCTGGAGTAAACGACGACGTCGAATAGGAGCGTAAACGACGATGCGGTGGTTTCGAGGTGGCAGTATGCGGGCCAGAACTTCGGGATCTCTGATAAGGTCGCCGTACAAAAGATGTGCTATAATGATTTGCATGCGACCCACTAATACCGCCGCCGTGACTTCCACTTGCACCGAAACAACGCATTGCCGCGCAAATTAATGTACACCAACCCCAAGACGACGGCGAGAAAGTACAAAACGCAGGAGCCGATTTGGGTAATAAATGCTGACGACTTGTGTGCAAATACGGGTTATAATTAGAGCGAAATGAGCCACCGCTATCGCTGCTATTTCCGCTATCAATACTGCTTTGCAATAAGGACATTCGGTAGATATTGCCATTATGTGAAAGATAAGGATCATCATCAGACGCGTTGAAAGCCCCATTATCGGTGGAATTATCGTTAGAGGTTGCACGTTCAAAATCACGATCTATTGAAACGGCAGGAGTAATAATCATAAATTGACTATATTTTGTGCGGTAAGAACGACCGGGCACCGGCTTGGCAGATGATGCTGATCGTGCAGCCGTACTAGTGTACGATTTCTGGGAATGTAATTGCTGTTGATTGACTATAGAATTAAGAAGCGTTTGATTAGTGTCGACTGAAGAAAATGAACCTGTCGACGATATTGGTGAAATGTCACCCCCGTTCGTATTAAAAAAATTGGTAACTCCTCCGCCAGTCACATGGCCCCCCAGCGTAGCTGTACTGCTTATAATGCCTGCTGTTTGGCTTATAAACATCCCGGCAGGTGAAGGCTGTGTGGTAGTAACCTGATATTGCAACTGTAAAGGTAAAGAATGGTGTTGCTGCAATTTTGTATGTTGCTGTACAGAATGATGGCTAAGACTGGCTCCCAACGCTGTCGCCAATGTCGTTTGGGTGGCGTTACCAGCGTTAGGTTGAACTTGGCTCAGTTGAACTTGGTGCTGCGATTGCTGTTGTTGCTGCTGAGCCGGTGATGTCGTAGGTGTAGATCCAACCGATGGCATCCATCATCTTGTTTCCTCATTTCCACTTCCGTTATCTTCTGGTTTAACAATTTTATAAGTAATTAAGTATTCAGGGTATGCCTACAAAAAAATTACAATATTTTAAATTTGACGCCTTTCATGTAAATGACAATTTTTTCTTTATTCTTATCTTATCTTATATTTATTGCACTCTCACGAATTTAAATCATTCCAGCTTTTTTTTTTCTCTATTCTTTACCTGTTCTCCCCTATATACAACATATTCGGCAAAATGTAAGCCACCCGCTGACGGTCTTCCAATAACAGAATGATGGCCGGGTGGAGCATGAGCCATTTTCATGGCACTATATTGTAAAAACGACTTGCCTAAGGCAACCCGACATAATAACAATTGCCTAAAAAACAAAATATCAACATGGAGCAGGTTGGTATTATCTTAACAAACCTTGGACACATATAACACGATTTGTCTTTGTGCGATGGACAACCTATACCGCCCCCAATTCCGTAGACATACTGATTACTTTTAGAGCTATGTTCAGCAAAGTAGATTCCAGCACCGAACATACCACCAATATAAGCATGACGTTCATCGAACCCCTTTTGAACAATGGCATTGATAAAAGGACTGCCATGAAAGAGCATACGTTCATTGGCTTGCATGTTATTCTCTTCGGACACTTCTTGACGGCGATGTGTATAACGCTCCCACAGTTTACGATTTTGCACTTTTTGCACCTGTTAAGAAAGAGTTTCTACTGTTGACACTTAAATACCAATAATTAAGAAATCATCGTTACCCTGATAATGTTGTAGCGTGTAAAATAACCTCCAGCTTGGCCATTGTCGCGGTGTTCTCGGATGGTGGCTTGCATCTCTTCTTCCACCGCTAGAAATTCTTTATCATCTGATAAGAGATCAACCAGTAGTGTACCAGGATTAGTACTGTTACCAATGCCTGGTAAATATTGTAAGGATTAATAATATAATATTTGTGCATTTGCAACATCTGCAGTCAGACTACCTGTTGTGGCTCTTAACTGCGCTACACCTTTTAAAATCTTATGACGGAATCCGTAGGCTGAAACTCCAACTTGTTTGAGATCTTCATGACCCATTTCTGCCAAAATTTCTAAAGTAATTTGTTCCCTTTCGAAAAGATCAATTAAATGCTCTAGTTGAAGACTGCACAAAAAGCTAGCTATATTAGTAATGGATTCAGGATCGGCGACCTCCTCATTGATCACATCTCCCGAATTCGCCTCGGCACCTTGAGCAGGACTTAGGCGTGTTGACAGGGGCAGTGGTATAGGTACGCTAAGCGTCATCGAGGCACCCGTCGGCAGTGTTACTGTTTCAGTAGTGGGTGAAAGGACTGTAGTGCAGACCGTGGCTGGACTAGTCGGCAACGTAGAAGAAGCAGTTGTTCCATTTGCTGTTGTCGTGGGACTTCCCTTTAGAATAATCGGCGTCGAAGGGGTGCAGTTACTACTAAGCAACGATTGCTGGGAAGCACTTAAAGCTGAACAGCTCAGAGATGTAGCCATGGCATCTTGCAGAAGACATTTAACATCATCGGCCGTAGCCAATTCTATCGGCGTTTGACCCTCTTGATTTTTCATGTACGGATCAGCTCCATGCGCCAGCAACAGTGAACAGAGTTGAGTTCGCCCTTTTTGGGCAGCCTCATGCAAAGGCGTGAAACCCCACTTATCGGTGGCGTTCACAACAGTCTTGTGTTTGATAAGAAGAGCGGCAATTTCCAAATGGCCGTAGGAAGAAGCGTTATGCAATGGAATTAGCCCGCCCTTATCCTGGGCATTAACGTCGGCCCCATTTTCCAGCAAGTACTCGGCTACCTCATAGTTGTTGTAACCAGCTGCTAAATGCAGTGGTGTGGAATTACGGCCTTGAGCATCACGGCAATTGATAGTTTCTGGCGTAACCAAACGTTGCACACGAGCCAAATTTCCCTTCTTTGCGGCGTCTAATAGAGCAGAATTTCCTCGTAATAAATCGGCTACATCATGATCGGATTCTTTGACCAGGTCAGCTGGTAACTGCCCATCGCGGTTCTTCTTCGTAGGATCCGCACCGTGCTTAAGCAGCAATTTCACAATATCATATTTTCCTTTTGCTGCCGCTTCATGTAGCGGCGTAAATTTCCACAAGTCGGAAACGTTAACGTTAGCCCCAGCTTTAATTAGAAGTTTGGTAACCTCAAAGTGACCGTAAGAACAAGCATTATGTAGAGGAACCAATCCGCCCTTATCAGCTGAGTGTACTTCAGCTCCCTGTTCTAATAAGAATTCGACAACTTGAACGCGATTGAAGCCGGCAGCAAAATGCAAAGGGGTCGAATGACGGCCGTCCAAGTCGCGACAATTAACCGTTTGTGGATTGGCCAAAACAATGCGGCGTACAGTATCCAAATCCCCAGCCTTAGCTGCTTCCAATAGATGGGTTTCTGTGTCGGGCGGATCTTTTAATAATTTTTGAACATTGTCGGAGGCCAGCTGAGCAGCAGTATAACCTTCCAGTGAAATAATGGTAGTGTCTATGGAATAAGACAATAGTAGACGTACCGCCTGTTCATCTCGAGCACATTTATGTAAGGCCGTCTGTCCCAGACCATCTAAGGCATTCACTTTGGCACCATTTTTCAATAATGTATCCATAATATCATAATGCAAGTGTTCGGCGGCTAGATGTAGAGGTGTCAAAAAGGCTTTATTTTTTTCATTGAGTAACGCACCCTTGCGTATAAGTACATCAGCGATCTAAGAGATTGGAAATTGTCGTAAAATTCGACTTAAGCTATATTTAGGGTTAATAAAACTAACCTGCTTCCTCTTAACATCTATGGAAATCGAAGCGGCATGTAAGGGTGCATCGCCTGAATACGGATGCACAAAGTTTACGGTTTCCGATGAAAGAAATTTCTTGAGACGAGTTATATCGCATTTTCTACATGCGTCCAAAACACAGTGGCCTTTATATTCATCTAAATGAAGAGAGAAACTACTGTAATTTCTTAATGTTCCACAAGAACCAAATCTTAAAAATTACCTAATTATCAAGAGGTTTTTATTTGCATATATATTTTCAAATATCTTGGTTTGAGGGAACTATTTTTCTAAAAAAAAGTATGGCGGGCCTAAGTAATTCTTATTTTTGGAAAACTGGCAACTACTCATGAAATGCATCTCGTTTTCCCAAACTTATTCAATCACAGTTGTCAATTTGATTGAAAGTCTCGGATATTGGAAAGGAAAGTGTATTTTTTCGATTACATTTTATAAATAAATTTTGTAGCTGTAGGGTGGGCAGGAATTGATATATGGTTTGTTAGAATTAGTTATTGGAGTCCTATAAAAGTAGCAATGGCCTAATTTAAGTAATTAATTCATACTCACATGCGATACGTTCTCTCAATTCTCGGGTGGGAGCAGAATCAATGGCCGATTTGTTGTGGCAATTTAACAAAGTAGGATCAGCGCCTTTGCTCAACAATAGGCTGCATACCTCTACGCGACTTTTAGAGGCGGCTTCATGGAGAGGTGTGAAGGCCCATAAATCATTGGCGTTGACATTAGCTCCCGCTTTAATTAATAGCTTCGTAACCTCGAAATGACCATAAGAGCAAGCATTGTGCAACGGTACTAAACCACCCTTATCCTTAGCATGTACATCAGCTCCATGAGCTAACAAAATTTCCACAATGCTGATGCGATTGTATCCAGCAGCCAAATGCAATGGCGTCGAACGCCGCCCGTCGCTGGCATGACAGTTAACATTTAGCAAGGCCAAGAGACGATCCTCCGCACCTGAACGTGCCGCTTCTAAAAGTTCGTCTTTACGGTATTCCCCAGTCAGAACAGGTCTTGTGTTATCGTCCGCCAGCTCTAAAGGGGTCTTCTGCTCCGAATTACGTATACCCGCATTCGCACCGTGTTGCAGTAAAGCAATGCACACATCCACTTTGCCCTTACTAGCCGCCTCATGCAATGGTGTATAATTCCAATTATCTGTAGTATTGGGCGAGGCTCCAGCTTTTAATAATAAGCGCACTACTTCCGCATGACCAAACGAGCAAGCATTATGTAAAGGATGCAAACCACCCTCATCACAAGCCTGAATAGATGCACCACTGTTCAATAAGAATTCAACCACCTCGCGTCGACCGTAGCCTAGAAAAGCAAAGCACGCAAAGATAAATCAGCATCATATTTAAACTTATGACAAGCAAATTTCAATCCCTTCTCGATTAAGTGGCAATATCGATAATAGTAGTAGTAGTAGTAGTAGTAGTAGTAGTAGTAGTAGTAGTAACAGCAGTTGGGGTAGTAGGGTTACATATATTACACGATGGTATGCCCTAGCATGTACTCGTAGTAGGACAAGTGATTGCACCTTTTGTATTTCTCTTTCGTTTATTTTCATTCGGAGACTTCTCATTTGACATTTTTACTATTAATTCGCTCTGAAGATGAACAAGGTTGTCATCTTAGTAAGAATTCTTTATTTTTCCTTTTATTGTATTCATAGTTTTCTTATGTATGTGCATACAATGCTAGTATATGACTCTTTGTTTAAATATAACTGGGACAGACGAGCAATTTTTTACCAACAATATAAGAAAAGATGAGGAGAAAAGACGAAAAAGGGGGATGTCATTAACAATGATATGAGCACTGCAGAAAATATAAATTTAAGCAGATTGACTGCAATTAAGAAGAGTTGTTAAGATGAACGCATTATTTATTTATTTAAGTAGATTTTCCAAGCTGTACGTTTGAACGCTTTCGGAGGTGTCGATGAATGTTCCTCTCTTTGTAAACAAAACGTGGGATAATTCTTATGAAAAACTCTATACAGCGTACATACTTCAATTTACATTTTATATGACGTCCCTGTAAATGGATCATGAGCTTTCCTCCTCTATCCGCGCTATAAGGTAACAGAAATTCCGGATCTCTTTTTATACCCTCCACCACTTATAGTACAAAGATCTATTCAGTTAACACGGATATATCCAACACCCATAAGAACTTGAGATGGACCCGTTTTTTGTCTACCGAAAGTTTGTCTATCCATCTTGTATCTTTCAACGTATAGGTAGGTTGCGGCGTTCGAGACATTCTGATGAATGTCTGCTACATCGTCGTATTTCGGGCCATGGGCAAAACTATTGAAAATGGTTGGGATGGAAGCCGACCTCTTTCGACCTCTTTTCTTATAACGCCTTACTTTGAAATGCCATAAGGCCATTTAACAATGCACCAACGTTCCCTATAATGTTTTTACTTCTTCCTATTTATTATAATTTGAAATCTTCTGTCCCCTATAAAGGTAACTCTATGTTCTATAGGCATACAGCAATCAATCTGCTTATGACCGACCATCCTGCATTAATTTCTTACCAATCGAAGGATACTGAATACACTGAATTTATTTCGATGGGTTGTCAAAGATATTTCGCAAGCCGACAAACTCTAAACTCTAAACATTCGTTGGGTACACAAATTCCCACAAACTTAAGGTTTCGCGGATACAGAATTTTAAATCTGCCATATCTTAAGAAAGTTAAGAAAGATTAATATGGATGCCATTGAAGCAAGCTCGCTTTGAACGTACGGAAATAAAGTTTAGATTAGGGGGAAAAGTGAACCTAAATTAAATGCAAAGTTCGCGCTCCTCATGTTTCGCTCTTATTTTATGCAATTTCATAAATATATTTTATACATTTTACATCGATTTTTTTGGCAGCTTAACAATAAACGTAACAAACACAAGCTTAAAAAGTTGTATAAAACATTTCATGTAAGAATCTATAAGTATGTAAGTATATGTAATAATACAAAAATAGTACATATCAAGGTTGTTTTCCCTTCGATGTTTTCGTTTCGCAAGCACGAGCAGACCATTGTTGCCCACTTTTTTCGCGTAAATATGATAAGAAGACAAATTATTATGAATTGCGTAAAATGTGCACCACACACAAAATTAATTAACGGAATTAACGGTACTGCGGGAGAATTCAAAAGAGAACCGCTTCAAAAAAAAATACAATATAAAATCTACTATGCACGCTATGATATATATAGAAGTGTGTTCGTGTTTATGTATAGCATGCATACCATGGAAATTACCAAAGACATTATTCTTTTATGCCTTTTGTGTTTATAGGTGACTCCTTTAATTTTCGCCTAGTAACCTCGAAACCTTGAGTGCAGCTTCAAAGCGACTGAATTTGATTTGATTTGATTTTATAACAGAATTCAAATTGACTTCATTTTGCAGCAAAAAAATCTCACTACATTTTGTTTCACACATTTACGTCTCTAAATGTAACTGGAAAACGAAAGTTATTTAATTATATTAATTATAAATAAGTCTTAGTATTCTCTAACTTTCAATCTAACACTTGTGTAAATATACAAAGATAATAATAGAGCAAAATCGAAATCAATGAAAAAATATCGCATATAGTTAGGTCTTAATTTAGATGCCATTACCTGCCACTGAATGTCGAAAATAGGGTCGAGCATGAGCAATGGCATAGAAGCATAAGCAAGACGCACGTTCTCTTTGCGAGGGTAAGTTTTGAAGAGGAACAAGGAGGTTGGGCAAGACTCAACTGTATTCAGTTTTCTATTAATGCTTCTATAACTTGTGAACCTCAGCAACAAAACTCGCCGGACACTTTTATCTTTAAGCTATAGCTTTCGAACTAGCCCCGAACATCCCCCTTCTAATACATCTCAAGTTCTCTTCAATTGACTTCAGTTTCGAGTTACTAGCTTCACATTAATATTCCCCAGTGAGTAAAACAATTAAGAAAGGATTTCCAAAAAACTGCATAACATAGGTGTTAATTAAAGGTGTGAATATAAATTCGCATTTAACTAGCGAAGATACCTGCCTACCAACTAACTACCTGAACAGAACAGAGAAAGTCCTAGCAGGGTTCTGTTCAGTACCGACTATTGGAAAATGGTCAAATTCGAGACTCTGGTCCCGACTCTAAACCCGAAATCTCCAAGTATAATCGCCTATTCCACGTGAATTTACATGGAAATGCTTTTCATACAACATCAAAAAATTTTGAAAAAAAATGTTCCCAAAGTCAGTTTATGCCGACATACAAAATTTCAAAAATTTTGCAAAAAAGCTTCGGAAGTTGTCCGCAAAAACATCCTACATTTCCTAATTTGGATGAAGTAGGCTTCCAAAGTGTTCATCCTAAGTCTTCATCCTTACTATTTAACAGAGCTCTGCTAGGGGAGTTGATAGGTAACGGTAGACGTTGCATCGTCTGTTTCAAACATAGCTTTTTGTAGAAGTATCGCGGCAGTTTACATCCCAGTTACACCCACAATGGGGTGGTCTTTTGTGTGTGCCCTCAAAAAGCCAATGGTTCGTTTGGTGCGGAATACTTATTCTATAGCAAATCAAAGGGCAATATTTTCAATAACACACTTATCACTATTTTTACACATATATAAGTAAAATAGTATATATTTATACTTATGAGTGGAAAACGGATATATTAAGTTTGTGCGGATGTAGACGACACGCAGGCAGACTTGAGATAAACTCGACCTTTATTATCTAAACATGTCTATCCGTCTGTCCATTTTGTAGCCTTGTGCAACCTTTGAAATATTTTGTAAGAATTTGGTGCACTGACATGTCTTGGACCAAAAATGCTTCTACTCGGAAGACTCTTTCGCCCACTTCCCATACAACACCTTATGTTGAAAAGTCATTATATGAATAACTGCATTAAGCGAATTGGTGTAGGGTATGTGTGCATTGCTAATAAAACAAAACCTTAAAAAAATATATACGCATACACCTAATAATGTATATGAAATGTGCATATGAAATTTGTATGTATGTGCAAATATAAAGCAGTAAAATAAAATAAAGTTAACAACAATCGTGTTGTTAGTTCGCGAGTCACTTGAATACGCAAAAGAAACCATTGCAATGAAAATCGCTCCAAACAATGCAAAGAAAAGTTTGCAACGTTTCGAAAGGCGAGCGCAATAATTTGCTTTTGTTGGCAACAAACTCGTTCTAATATTTTAAAACAATAATTAAATATGCAACAAGTTACTGAAATTGTGAATAAAATCACATGCGTACACTTAATTATATGGGAATAATGTATATGAACGATATATTATACAATTTATTGCATCAACATCATCACACTGTGCTGGGCTGTGCCGTGCCGTGCCGTGCTGTGTGCAAACAAATAATCGCTGAGGGTAACTTGCAAATCTTATTCTATTTTCTCTTAAAATGTAAGTGGGTGAAGAAAAAAAGTTTGCATCGGCTTCGAACTGAAAATTATGCCTACCTACCTACTAAAGGGAGTCTTAAATCGTTTAAAGAGAACTCAATTAGCGGGATGCGCACAAAAAGCAAAAGAGAAAAATAATGTATCCTTTTGAGTCCTAAAACATTGATGGCGTACCTTTTACTTAACATATTTTGTCTCTTTGTGGACTTACGTCGATAAATGCTGTCTTCAATTTTCTATATATAAAGTTTTATGCAAAAACTGTCACTGCTCAGATTTTACTAAAACGTACACAAAATTTCTCTCAAATGCATTGTCTGGAGGCCTTTACATCTTATCATGGATATGATTAATTTCTTGTTCAGTAAGTGATTGAAACTTAGAAGGCTTTCTTTTCCGCGCGACCCGACTCTCCTAATACCTTTGTTTTCGATTTCCATTGCACTTATCACTAGAACTTCACCTAAGGTTTCATTCGCGCCTTGTATTTTATTTGTTCGCAAATTTGTCAATTTTTCCATTTGGCTTTCAGCTGGCTGAAGAATATTTGCGTTGGTTTTCAAAATCGTATCGTAGTAAGTAGGAACTTTCTTCTATTAAGGACACGGTTGTGGATAAAAGAGGGCCGCCCAATCTATGCATCTATGCTTTTCTATTCTCGATACTTGCATCAATGCGCTTCCCAACAGCAAACGACACACAACAGACAGACGGACGCACTTAAATCGAGTCTTAATTTGATCAAGGGCGTATATGTAGAATACATGATTCGAATATGATATTAGAAAAGAACAAAAGGTGTAGGCTTTGGTGGTGAATACAAACAAAAACAAGTAAGAACATCATAGTCGACTTCCCCGACTATAACGTACCGTACACCACTTCTGTAATAATACATCAAAAGCTACACAGTCCTTCCATGCAAACACATATTTTTTATAAAAGAACGACATATTGGAGGAATCCTTATATGCGGTGTTATCCAAAAAACAGACCAACATAGTCCAAACTCGGTAAGGTTGATTTCTATGTCAATTTACTGTAATGAACTAATCTTCACCGCCAAATATTAAAAATTATACCTCTTCTTATTAAATAAAGATTCAGTTTTGGTGGAAGCGGTTATAGGAGAGAGGTTCAAAACCATTGCCATACTATTACAGAGAGCGCTTTGTCAAGAAATTTTGAAAATTGCAATTTTTTCCAATATAATGACTTTTCAAAACAGGGCGTTCACATGAGAAACGATTGGGTCGATCCAAAACATTTTCAATAGCGTTCGTCTGCGGGTCAAAACATGTCACTGCAACAAATTTCATCAAAATATATAAAGTTGTGACCTGTAGTTTGAAAACAAATTTACGTGGACAGACGGATAGACAAGCTTTCCGTCCCTTTTGGAACGGGTCCAGAATTCATTTTTAGATTTTTTTGTGTATCTCTTTACCTTTTGAATATTCCCCCCCC
>KK502595.1:48442-65293 GCA_000688735.1 Glossina austeni
TCTTGCTTTTTGGAATGGGTCAAAAATTTTTTTTTTGTTTTTTTTTGGTTCCCCTTTCCTTTTTAGATTTTCCCCCCCCCCCCCGCCCTAATTACTGTTAACTTTTCCATTATCGTCAGGTACACGTCACTAGGTCGTACTTGCTTTCAACATTGCAACGGATTTCGCTCTCTATAGAAACAGGTAGTTTTGATGCAGTCTTATATCATCAAATGTGTGGTTTTCGTCAACATCTACAAAATATTATCCTTCACACAAATATGTGGGTATAGAGGCCAACAATATTTGAATTTATTCGACCTTGTAACCTTGCCAGTATGTCACAGTATCAACGTAAACCAACCTCAACTTTATGTTACTCAGATACAACTGGATGTGAACTGAAGGATATCAGCATGCACTAGATTTTTATTTAGCTTTTCTTGTTTCCGGCAAAATGATTTTAATAATTGTTGTTATTTGCCCTTGATAGTAGAAAATTGAAATTAAGACAGGATTGAATATGTATGCATATGGATAAAAAAAATATGTATATGTAGGAGAAATAATGATACACTATACCACTTATAGTAGCCCAGAGGTTACAAAGTTTATGCGAATACATGTAACACCCAAAGCTCATTATTTTACTATATCGATCGATTCAGCGTCACTTTCTTAATCTGTTTAAGCTGTCTGTCTGTCCGCCTGTCCGCATGATGTCTGCCCAGGCATTTTTATACCTATCATCGAAGGATAGGATTATATCCGTTTCGTCGAAAAGTTTACAACGCCCAGAAGAAAGCGTCAGAGATCCGTATCAGATCAGTATCAAATTGTAAATCAACCTAAGCATGTCCGTCTGTGTAATGTTTGTTGCAAACATTCTCCTGGCTGCGAAAGTGAAGCCTCGAAATTCAATATCACTCGAGCGAATGGGAAGACGAAAGATTTTTATTATTAATACTGAAGTACATCTAATTGGGGAATCATATATGTCACGTTGTCATTACTTCATTGATTTCGGAATTGGAAAATATTATATGGGGTGCACGTCGAAACTTAGTTGCACATTTCGACGATTCGTGGAGCAACTGTTTGGAGATTCTTGGGATTTTTTCGAGATCATTTGAGGTGAAATGAATACTTCTCGAGATATCTTGCCTTTTAGTTTAGATAAATAATTATTTCAATGCAATATAATTAAAGTTTTCTACTCAAAAGCCGATATCTTAACCGTACTTAAGATAACTTAAAAATAAAAATGTAATACGATATCACTTCCGAGCTAAGTGGGCATGTTTTTGAGTGCGTAAAGCTTCAATAACATGTTTGACTCACTAATCATGTTTCGAGAAGAGATTTTGTGCAATTTTGATTATCTACTTTCAAATGTAAATGAATCAAAAATAACATCAGCTTTTGTCAATACCCGATAAATTCTGTAGACAGCCTCACCGGCTGTATACCTCTTAAAACTAAATCTTATACAGATAAACAAAATTATTTATGGTCCCTCAAAGACGCGCAAAGGCAAATCAAAAACTTAAGTATGCGATTACATTTTTTTAAAATAAAGCAAATTGAAAATTCATACATGTATTAGTTAAGGCACCGAAATATTAGTTTTGTTGATTTTTACATATTTACACATGTACAAATATCGTGTGTGCATGCGAAGTTATCTTCTAAAAACTCAATTGATGTAACATTCCCGATCGCTTTAATTTTTTTGTTCACCCCAAAGTAGCGAAAAGTTTAATCCTAGATGTTTCAATGATAGATTCCTTCGTTTTTGACAGAAAAACAAAAGTAAACTACTAAACTGGGTGACCAGTTGGACTCCCAAATGTGTATTCTAAGCGTTGCGAAAGGTTTAACCAGCGAAAGATATAACGATTCAAATGTAGAAAAATGTAAAAAAATGTCAAGGTTTTGAGCTTCCTATTGCCCTATTTTGTGATGTGCTAATGAACACGTCGATACTAACAATTATCAAGAATAGGTTGACTTTATTGCTATACTATATCATACTTCCTCGATCCGTTACATGTGCCAGTGGCAAATGTGTATGGGAAGCCATATAAACTATAACGATACCGTTGATGACAAAACCACTTGAAGAATGCTAATTTTGTCGACTATATTCGATAATTAAAATCTCCCTATATTAAATTTTGCAAGCATCGCAGCAAGCAAACTGCCTAAACACTCTCTAGGTTGCTTTTATATGAGCTTATATAATTCAGCTTTCAAAAATCCATCTCAGTTACAAAATTAGTCATTATTAAGTAAACTTATTTAAAATATTACTTCAATTTGGTACGCCACATACATTAGGCCAAACGTAAGTTAGTGGATATAAGGACAGAATTGAAGATTACCAACGTAACTGGTAGGCATTTTGTTTACATTTTGCATTGTCAATTGTTGCTGCTATTTTTTACCTGGTTGCATCCATCTGAAATGCAAAATATGATGGTATACAAACTTACTTCACGCATACAGAAGCAAGAGCAATATGAAAGTAGGTCAAAGTCAAATTTTAGGAAATAGAAACAAAAGCTGTAAAAACAACGAAACAACGAAGCGAAGTTAATAACAATGACAATAAAGACGTTGTTAATATTATCTAAATCATTTTCAAGAGAACCTGCATCCTCACTAAATAAAGAAAAGGGCGAAAAAATCCATTCCTCAAAGTATTAGAACGTCTTTAGGAACTGTTGTTGCTATATTCACACGCATAATTGCTGACGTATTAGCAACAAATTGTTGATTAAAGGACACAGCAAAGACATTCACAACAGATCCGGAAGAGAAAAAAAAGAACATCAGAAAAATAAAAACAAAACTGTAACTAGGTCACGAAAAGAAAGAAACAGCAATGGCAACAACAGCAGTCGTGTTAGCGTTGAATAGAGTTAGTAAATCATAGATTGTGGATCATCATCGTCATCAAGAAAAAGCGGCAAGAACGATGTCGGCATGGGCCCTGAATGACGTGCCAACTCTTTAAACTTTTCTACCCTCAATCATTTCCCCCTTTTCTAGCTGCTTTTGGTATTCGTTTTGTTTCGCTGGAAGAGGCAAAATGTCTAAATTAACTATTTTTTTTATTTTCATTTATAGGAAATAAACCCAAGGCCATTAGAACATAATAGACAAGCAAATATAGTAGGCGCAGCATTACAGTGAGGAAAGAAAGTATATCAGAGTATATGTTGAGGAACATAAGCGTTGATTATATTACCTGCTGCAAAATGGAGTGGTGTGGATTTACGCCCTGCTGTATCACGAGCATTAACAGTCTGCGGTGTGATAAGTTTTTTCACTTTACCTATATCACCCGTCTTGCAAGCTTCAAACAGTTCGCGCAATGGATCATTGGCCATGACCGCATCCAGGTTAACATTGAGAATCGCTCGACTACGGCTGGACATGGTCGAGGCTTCTCTGTGTGTATCTCGTATAGCTTTCAGATGCTATATCAAGCACGTTACAATAATCCTACACCTTCCTCAATGAAAGATGTTTTATTGAGAAAGCGCTTTAGCGCATTTGATATGTTCAACCAACACAATCGCGAGGTATTCTTTTTTTACTTTTGCTACAAGAAATTTATTTATTTTTGTAGTCTTCTTTCTTTTTACAAACTTATAAAAAGTCTTCCACTTATCTTTAGAAATTTAACTCCCCCCTGGTTAATTTCATTACACGAAAAAGGCACAAAGGTAGTTTTTTTTTCTTGCGTGTATCGCTGCAAATTTACTTTTTAGTTTTAACAATACACTTATTATAATTTTTAAAAGAATAAATTGCACTTCATCTTTTTTTTTTATTGCAATTCCACTATTCTATTAATCCCCGAATTTCCGTCTGTTAACTAAATTCGTTTCGCCTTTATCAAATATTCTCGTAAAACTGTAAAACTGTAAAAATTTACAATTTTCATGAAGTTAGCTTCAGCAGGGTTGATTTTATTGTGCAGGGCTCTAATGTGTAGTATCAACTTATCACATGATACATAGAAATTATATTCTACTTAAGCCTTTTTTCCTTTTTTGAATGTGGAGTTGAAATGGCCAAGCCAATAGGAAATATGGCTAACACCTCCAGATTAGAAATAATCAATTTAGGTAATTTTTTGTGGTACATATGTTTTTTTTCACATCAAAAAAATGTAGGCCTTTATATGTTTAGGCTAATGTCTGAACGTATTTGAAGCTTGGACAATTGTGAAGACTGATGTATAGTTAAAGTGGCAAACTTTGGCTGAAATAAGATTCCTTTAGAGATAAATTTATAGAACAAATTTGCGTAAGAATACAACAAAGAAAGTAATGAGGGAAACTCCATAACCTATTCCCTTTTATTCTTCCTTCTTCCTTCCACTCATTTAAAAAAAATTTGACTCTTCCAGGAGATAGCAGCAAATATTTTTGCCCACAGAATTACTCTATTCACTTCCATTTGAAATTGATGCATTCTAAAAGGGCATCAGAAAAGATATGTACGGAGTAAATAAAGATTCAGAAGAACATAGAAAAGAAAAGTGAAAACCAAAGAATTAATGCCGGCATTTGCTAGCTTATCATGAAAGACGAAATGTTTGCAAATGCGAACAATTCGACTATAATTATTTGAAGTCTTTTAGTGAAGTGCTTTTCAGTCTATGAACAGATTGGATTGACTGAATCTCTCGTGTGTAAAAATGCGCTATCGAAAATAAACGTAGTGTTTCTTAAGCAAAACAAAGAATGATGAAAATATGAAAGCAAATTTCTTTTATTGGTATGACGATTTACAAACAAGTGCAAATTCAAACTTTTCTCAATGTGATTGTGATGTGTGAAATATTTTTTCACTTTTCACAACGATTCTCAATGTGATTGTATAAATTCAGAGAAAGATTCAATACTGTACGTATATACTCAAATTTCATTTCGACCAGTTGTACCATAATTTACAACAATTCAGAGAAAGAGTTCAAAGCTTATCATCAGGATATGTTATCGATCGTTTGAATAATAACATCAATTGATAAGAAGAAGAAGCAACTAAGTTATTTGCAAGGCTGCATTTGTTTCTTTTTTTCAAGAAAGAACAATAACCATGATAAAAAGTTAGTATACAGGAGAAGGACAATAAATAAAGAAAAAACTCAGATTTCCTAAAAAAATTGGCGTAAAATCTTGTAAGAAATTGTGTATATTAATAAGTGGAAAAAGAAGTGGATATATTCAGAAATCAAAAATTTTGAACTGTAATTGAAAAAAGGAAAAACAAGAAAAGAAAGCAAATGTATAACCTAAATATTATTTTAAGAAGCAATAATATTAACGGCAGCAGGAAGAGATTTCAGATCTTATAAGTCGGTGATTTAGATGAATTATTCTTAAAATTTGAAATCAATAATTTCTAAACCCAACATCGAATCGCAAAAGGGGAAATCGCCTTTAAAAAAGAAGCTTAATGAAAAATTTAACATTTTGGCAGCCTTGGGAAAAACAGATACAACTTCCTGATAAGAATTCAAAATTGGTGCCATGGAGTTGTAAATACAATAGGTTGTACACGAGAAGCTTGAGTGATCTTATATGGAAAGTTCCATTCACAGGGATTCGGTATTTGTCATTCAATTAGTTGATCATTAGGACGCCTTCAAAAAAAGTTCCCTGAAGATTTCTCCGATTTATATTGTTGCACATAATGGAATTAAAAGTTTGGGTGGAAGGTATTCAACGCATTATTTGTGGCGTCACGGTCAAGACAACGTGTCAGGTATGTGCAGCGTACAAAGACTATAATTGTAAAGTAAGATTAATATTTTACTGTTATTTTGCTTCTCAAGGATGTTGTATTTGCTTTAGCGCACGCAACGGGGAAAGTTGGTCGTTTCACATTAATCGAACGTTGGCGAAATAACGAACGGTTACTAGCGCCAAACGAAAATCCTCTTAAGTTGCTTTTGAAGTGGGGAGAGTATGCTAACGATGTCCAATTTATATTGCAGCGTTCTGAAAGTAGACAGCAGCAACAACAACAGCAACAAAGTAGTAATAGCAATTACAACAATCTTAATAATAATCATGAAAACGCAGCTGTGATCACAAATAACAACAAGCCTTTAGCCAATAATGACGACGATAGGTCTGACAATGCAGATGCACAAAATCTAAATCAAACTATGGAATTAAGTTTGAATACAGCTCATGAGCGTGCCAAGGAATTGAAAAAAGCTTTTAGGTAAACAAAATGCTAGATATATAAAAACCCGATCCTGTCAATTTTTAAAAGTGTTGTTTTCTTGTCGCAGTGCTTCATCCGCTATTATAGTAAAACCATGGGAAAATGTGGGCATTGTTAAGGGCGTACCTCAAAGTAGCAAGATTAGTAACAACGAACAACATGTGCAGCAACATTACGGTAACCAACAACAATCCCCGTCTTCGCTAGATTTTCCTTTAGTTCCACGCCATGAAAAATCACGTTCAAATCCTATTGAATTGCGCTTAAGCGGTGCTGATGGTGACAACAATGATTTTCTTGCAAATGGTGCTTATCAAGAAACGAATAGTATTACCAATAACAACAACAATATTTATCAACATTTAGGTGCTCATAACAGTAAATCAGTTAATGAAATCAACTTGGCAGAAGTTCGAAGTGCTTTAGATCGAGGTATGTTGAGAACACATCTGCCTTCAAAATATGGCAGCCGTGTCAATGCATTAAACCTTTCTCATGAAGTAAAGAAGAACAAAATGATTCATCTATTTGTAAGGTTTTCTGTTAAAGGCTTATGTTTTTTGTTAAAGTGTACAGTTGTCCGTTAATGTTTGGTTTTTCTGTTAAAACGCATTTACAGTTAAAAGAGGCCGAAAAATTATTTTCTTTAAAGACCATTTTATATGCAAATATGTGTTAAGATATGTTTTTTTTCTCCTTTTTTTCGAGGTACCATGGCAGTCCCCTTAACGGAACAGCATAATTTGGGCGGAAGCGCTGAAATAATGTTTCCCTCAACAGCTGCAATTTCCAATGAAAATCTTCTAGACATATTCAATGGCAATTCAAGCCAATTATATAAATTTAATAATTCACCCGACGATTTATATAAACAGGCTACGACAATATCGGCTAATGGCGCGTTGGTTCCACCACCTTATCGTGATCCTCCACCGCCGCGCAACAGCCCTTTGCAACTTAATCAACAGTCACAAACGCAAAACCTAACAACACATTTAACTAACGTAAACGTCAATAGCACCGAAAGTAATTTATCTTCGTCTATGGGCGTTATTACGACTAAAGATGTGCAAACCTCCTCTAGTGAAGGAGATTATGATATAGTAGATTATTCCCGTTTAAGCGATTTAGTTATACCCTCCAACATGGATGAAAGCGAAAGCATTTTCCAGGCCACGCAATATAATGATTTATTACATTTGATAAAATGTCAACGCGAGAAACTCAATGCTCAACAATCGGAATTGAATAAAGTATGGCAATTGAAATTGATGCAACGCTCATTTATCGCTAACTCGCTATCTCTACTTTTAGTACGACGCCGAAATACTCTATTTGGAAACTAAAGATCACGATCAAACACAAGAATTGGAGGCCATATCTAGAGAAATTACCTTAGTCGATCAGTTATTCAGACAGGGCAGCGAGCAGGTATTTTAGTATTTGGATAATTTTTTAAACGTCAAATATACCGAACGGTTACGATATTTACTTGACAAGAAAACGATGATATTTTTTAAGTTATATTAATATTAGCGTCATTGGTTTCTTAGCACTAGACTTGGGCCGATGTTGTGCGTCGTGATTTACGTAACACTATAATATTTTTTTTTTTTTTTTTTTTTGTTGAGTAAAGTTGGACTAAGCCAATAAATTTGTGACTTATATGGCCGAAGTGCAATACTTTACCGTATAATAATAACAACATTTTTGTTTGTTACAATCACATTTCCAGCTTCAAACTCTGCAATACGTTGAAGAGGAAAATGAATTAGTCAAGCAACAAGAAAAGACATTGAAATCGGAAATTGCTCTCTTGCGCTCCAAATTAGCTAATTGTGAAACCGAATTGTTACAGTGTAAAAATAAAATACGCCTTTTAATGGATGACATCGAAATTGAACAACGATCAAATTGCAAACAAAATAAACGGTAATCGAAATCTAACTAAAACTTTTGCTCTGTTTTTATATATAGTTATTGCTTTGTTTTTTTATTTATTATTGGGTATTTTATTTTTTATTCGTGTTATTAATGCGTTTTCTTATTTTTTATTTTTTATTTTTCCACTTTTTTATACATTCACAGGCAAACTGTTGAACGCGATTTACTTATCGAGATGGAGCGCATTCAAAGTGAAATTGATCAGGCCATTCATAATACCGATACATCGAATAATACCGCTGAAAACTTAAAAAAGGAAATTGCATTAATTGAAAATGCTATAGCCGAAAAAAAGAGACAGGTAATGGCTACGTTAAAAAAGTTCCCTTAAACTCCATACACACCAAACTGGATTGATTGCTCATTTCCTGACCAATTTGTTATAAAACATCCAAATAAAATTTATCGTACTCGTCACCGGGTGGGTGGGGGATATACTCACTTCGTTGAAAAATTTGTCACACACACAAGCTCAGGAAGCCCTAAAGTAAATATATTCTTGATCAGCATGATTTAAGAATATTCGTCTGTGCGTCTATGCAAAATCCTGTGGTAAACAGTCCCCCAGGTCGCAAAAATGAAGCCATCGGCTTCAATTTCGGCAGAAACATTGGCAATTCTTTGGCATTGAAAATGGAGCGAATTGGCCAAAGGGCACGGCCACAGTAAAATGTAAACACCACCTCTGTTTTCAAAAAGAAACATATTTCCTATTTTTTGTTCGTTATTTGTAAACTGCAACAGGATAAAAATTTGCTCACATATTCCATGGGTTGCTCTACAACACCTGTACAAAATTATAAGTGATTTTTTTTCACTTCTGTAATGATTTCTGCTCATTACTCATACGATAAACAAGGCAGAATTCTTTTACATCCCTTACATGAAGGCATTATCTGTCTAAAAATGTGTTAATTCTAAATTAAATATTTTGAATCTCCAACGTGGAGGTTTCGATTCTTCTTGGGTGTATAATAGACTGGGTGTCAAATAAATGAACTTAGAGGGTAGAATACGACAAAAGAAATGTGTTAATTCTAAATTAAATATCGCGAATGTCGCGACGGTATACGATGGTTAACGACGATGGTTATAAAGAATAATAGGATTCGGTCACGGCCGAATATAATTTTCTTGCTTCGTGCAATAATAAAATTTAGCAACAATCGAGTTGTTTCGATTATTTTGGACTTCACAAATTAAAAATTGCGCATATTCAAATGAATTTTTTAATATAATTCTAACACAATTAATAATCAGTTTATTTATTAATAAACTTCTATAACGTTGCAAGCAAATCTTCAAAAAAAATTACTTAATAATTATCTAAACTTTCTGTACATTTTTGAAATTCTTTAATTTTTTTCCCAAAGTAAAAAATTACATGTTAATTTTAATAATGATTATTATTATTGTGTAATTGTATTAATAATTAATAATAGTTATTATAACTAAAATTGTATGATAACTTTTAGGTGGAACAACTGGTTAACGAAATGAAGGAGGTAAATTTGCAAAGTTTAACTGTCACTCCTTCGGAGGAAATCAAACATTTCTTGGAAGGTAAAATATTACGTAAATGGAATAAAATGGAATTTTACCAGAATTTTGTTTAAATTCAGGTTCTAATAAACCGGGCAGTCGTCGGATTATTGGTTCGCCGCGACAGTTGGAGAATGCAGTACCAACAAGTAAAAATCCTCACGGTGTATGGGTATAAGTTATATTTGAGTACGTCAATACTCTTTCATATAAAATGATATAGTACACGTGATTGAATACTTTTGAAACTCGAACGAACTTATATGATGGGAACAAGCATTAAAAAAAAAACGAAAATTACGAAATTAACTTACACACATATCGCTGATAATAATTAAAAAATTTTAGTAATCAAGTGAATGTTATTAAAGAGGCAATATCTTAATTTCTAAATATTAATAAAAACATATTTACTCTACTCAACCAACAACAATCTATAATGTATTATAAGACGTATGCTACGTATTTAAAAGACTAATTCTCGAGCATTCCGTTTTTTTTAATTTTTAAAATGTTAATAAAGTGCAAATTTTTTTCTTGTTTTTACAAACAACATTTTATTGAATTAGATGTTAAGCTAACGATAATTTTTTTTTTTTTGGTAGTTTAAGAGAACATAATCTTTAAAATATATAAAAAGTAAAAATTTTGCGCACATATATAAAAATTAATTAAATTTTGGGTTGAAACCACTTGAGTTTTTATTATAAAAAATATTTTTTCTATACGAAGTCATTGGTCGGTAGTTGAATTGGTATCCGAAAAGTCCAGTTTCGTGTTAGTATCGCTAAGAACCTTTAAAACCCTTAGGAATTGCATTAAAAAAGTAAGTTGTACGGAATCTAAATTCCTAGCGAGATTTCTCTGAAGTTTCTTTTTTTTAATTTATACCCAAAATTCCTTGAGATGAATTGATTAAAACCAATACACCAACACCTATTTATTTATAATTTCTTTAATATTAATATTAAATATCGTTGACATGAATCACCTTTACAAAATTAACTTTGGAGCGCATAACATGAAATTTACGCATGTTTTCTAATTGCTCTTTGCTCATATCCTGACCATGTTTTCGCTTAATGTGCACCTTTAGTCTGTAAAAAAGAATATTAAATGTGAAGTACGTTTGCTTTTTAATTTGACTAGCAAACTACTAACTTTGCTTTAGCCGGATATCCTTGCTGGCAAAATTCACATTCAAAGGGCATCATATTGTGATGCGTGTACTCATGGTTTCGCAAAGAGTTAGACGACGTGAAATATTTTCCACAATCAGGGTAGTCGCAGCTAAACCGCACGCTATCATGTTTAATTTTTTTATGCGTATTCAAATGACACATTTGAGCAAATTTTCGTCCACATAAATCGCAGACATAAGGAAAGTCGCCTGTGTGATAACGCATATGAATTTCAAGACTTTTCTTCACTGGAAATATTTTGCCACAAATGGTGCACGAGAAGCCACTTTTAATGTGTATTGCACGTATATGCACTTCTAAGGCTTGTTTGGTAGAATACATGCGACCACAAAACTCACAATTGAACTTAGGCCGATCCACTTCATGCGAACGTTGGTGTATGGTCATGCGCGAATAGTTTGGAAACGACTTCCGGCAATAGTTACATTCATAACTACCGATATGGCGTGTGCGTTTAGTAAGGGATAAAGCAGCGTTTACTTCTCCTTTAGTTTCTGGATAATTGTGCATTTTTATTTCAGGTTTATCAGGCACTGGGGTCGGGGTCGAGTGATTGGTCACACTATTTGTTACTTTTAAGGCCGATTTCAAATCTCGACCTTTCATTTTATTTAGTTCAGTTCTATTCTGTTCTTTTTGAATTGTTATATCCTCAACAATTTTGAAATGAGTCTCCAGGGTGACCGGAACTTCACCGTCGTAATCGTTCTCTTTTCTGTTCTCTGTTTCTCTTTTATTGTCTAAAAAATAACGAAGTAGAGTGAAAATTGATTAGAGGATAAAAGAAAATAAAATTAATATACTTTCTGTGACCCCGCTTTTAACAACAAAATTGCAAACAGCAGGTTATCTATACCTTCATCTTCTAATTCTTCCAAGCATTGAAATTCCTCTTCCTCTAAATGCTCTTCAATTTCGTCATTTTCTGTTTCACATCGAACGAACGCTCCATCAATTGATTCGACCGGACCTTGATTTATTAATATTTCGTCAATTTGTTGTATTATTTCACGTGGATGCTCTGGTGAAAAGGAGGTATTGTCCATAAACTTTGTATTATCTGAACTTTTATTAGAATTTCCTTTGTTGAAATCTGCACTCGACAAAAGCTGCGATCGTTGCTTATATTGTTGAAGTAGTCGTTTTGAAGTTTCAACTTTTGTGTAGAAATCGTAAGACATTTGTAGTTCAAGGGCGCAGGGCTTGCATAAGTTATGAGGTAAATCATCATCGGCTGTTAAATCTATTTGGGTGCATATAAGGAAGCAATCCGCATAAGTAAGATTTTCTTCATTATATATTGTGCTTGTATCTATCACTTCCTCTGGCAATTCTAAGCAAACCCGGCAATTATTTGTTGTTAAGTTCGATGCCGTAATTTGCATTTTTTTTTTTTTTAATAGCTTCATAGGCAGTTATTTTTTTCTTTTTTTGTGTGAGGCCTTTCTAGCAGGACTATACCTCCAGTAACAGCTTTAAAATTTTTCTTTCAATAAATTCGCAACGTTTAGTTCGATTTTTCGCAGAGTCAAATTTTTTGATGATTTTTTTCTACAATTTTTGATTTCATTGACTTATTAGTTATTTTAATGCGTATTGGTGACCTCGATCTAAATTTAATATGGGCAGTTAATTAGAAATAAATAAAAGCTAGGTTTACAACAAAATTTAAGGAAAATTATCTTGAAGTCGGTTATTTAATGATTACTTCCACTGTTTTGCAGCCATAATCTCTTCTTCTTCCTCATATACATTCCTTTTTTTAATTACAATAGCATTTTTTATAAACGCAGCATTGTACAATAAAGTCCACTTTTTGCGTCCATACAAAAACAAAAATTATATGTACGTGTGTAAATAGGCTAAATGCAAAAGCTCTAAATAATAATAAGAAATCCACTTATCAGTTAATGCACAATTTTACTTTTCAAAATTTTTTAAATTATTATTTAAGATATTAACCGCACAGCTTCCATTCATCGCACACGTTCCATTACGATGTGCAGCAGCACCGCGTAGTTTTCCAAGCGCTTTGCGAAATTGTACAAATCTACGTTTTTTTCCACATTTTTCCTTTTTTTCGTAACTAAATTATATGGATAACACAAACAAGCTAGTGTGTGAAAATTATGACAGCAATTAGACGCTAGGACTTTAGTCCTTTAGCCTTAGAATTTATTCTTTCGCTAAATTAATAATAATAAGAATATAATAGCAAATTTTTAAATTCACATGAAGTTATCAGTAAAAATGGTGTACAGGATAATTTACTTAAATTGCAGTCGTATGTCGCACACCATTGAATAAAACTATTAAATTTTGAAAAAAACTTATTATGCTGAAGTAACATTTTAAAATTTTTGCAACTACTGCTGCAATTAACTTTTTATAAAATTCTTACACGAACTTTTTAATTGAATACACGCGAAATAACTAAAACCATCATTTCAATAAATGTTACAAAAAACTTAACAATCAACTTGATCCAAATTTACATATCAGAATAAAATAGTCACAATTCTAATGCATTCATTTCTCTAGACTCTTTATGGTATTTTCATTTCATTATTACTACAACCTTAAGCACATTTACCCCTGGATATATTCGACAATCTTCCTTATCCACCACCCTAATAAGATTGTCTATTTTGGGATGCGCAAGGGAAACGTCCGTCAAAGCTATGTATAAATGGAAACTGCTCGATAATTCTAATGCAAAATTCTTTGAGCAAAAAATGAGCACTATTTGTAGGATATTAGTGCTTTTCTCAACGTTGAAATTGGGAAATCGCTCGGGATTCGTTGCGATCAAAAACAAATTCGCTTTTATTGCAAAACTTGAACAGGTTTGCGAAGCAAGCACCAAGTTCACCAATCCATTGCTTTTAATGAAACTTTTGAGTAAAGTTGTCAGACATGTAAATAAATGAACAACGGTAAGCCAATTTTCCTTGTCGTACTAATAAGGGCTGTGTAAACTTTACTTAACACCTTACATAACAATAAAAAATTGGATTTGTTTTTTATTTGTGATAGGCCTCTTTTGAAACTAATAAGCGAGAGGTGAAATCGTAGAAGCCAAAGAAAAAGGCACCACCTAAAGTGATCCATAAAACGCGAGGTAGAAAGCCAGCAAATAAACTGAAAAAGGAAGCAAACTTTATAAAACAAATGTTAAATGATGAATCGCTTACCCCTTAAAACCTTTTTCCCTGAGAATAGAGGACAAAACTTGTGGTATAGTTAACTTAATAATTAAACTGTTTTGTTCGGCCAACATGACGCGTGTCTTAATCACATCTAATGGTGTAGTAAGGCCGGCAGAAATCGCACCAGCTATAGCGCCACACAGGGCCACCGAGACAGGAGTTAATTCCAAGCCCGTAGTGGGGCCCCATTGCAATTTGAAATATTCCCATAAGGGAAACTGGATTAAACTAAACGGTATTTCCCGCATTATTGTCGATCCAAAACCCCTATAGAGACCTTGCCTTAAACCTTCATTTTTATATGCAGTCCATAATATTTGCAAACCGCTTTGTTGCTGCTTATAATTCAAAGCCTGTCGTCTTTGTTTAGCTATTTCAACAGGGACTCGCACAACGCAGGCTAGCTAAATAAATATACTGGTAAACTTTATATATTGTTGTAAGATTGGATTTCAATAGAAAAGCAAATGTCAACATAAGGCTAATGCATCGTAATGGCATTTTAAAGACAAAGTGTATATGAAAACGTTGACTTTGCGTTACATGCTTTACATACCACTTCTGCACCTGAGGCGGAAACCATGTGAATGTAAGGAGAATTCTTACTGCTCTGGGTTATGCCAACTAGAAAAATTTTTAAATTTTCATAAGCACAAAAAAACAGTGCCGCGGAAGGTGCGCTTCCAGCTGCTGCGGGCGCTAAACCTTTGTAAATGCCACGGAAACCTCCGGCTCTCCAAAAACCCAGCTCGCTTTGTAATCTGGTTTTCATTGTATCTATGGGAAATAAGACTACGTCTACTACCATTCCCGCCACTGCGCCAGCTACTAACGCATTAAAGAAGTGATTTTTGGGTGTATTATAAAAGAACATTGTGTTTTTGCTGGGTTCTGCTGCTCCAGACGACATTTCACCTTCCATTTTGTGCCCATTAATCGTCTTAATGTATTGCGATAATTCTCTTCTTAGATATTGAGTTAATTTTTCAAATAGTTTTATTAAAGTTTGTATTCCCGTTGTTACCGTAACACATATGTTCATAAAAACAGAGATGTAATAAAAAAAAATAAGAGATTTTCGAAAAAGCTCATGTATATCTCTCTCTGAAGCTCATTATATGCATTACAATTTTCTGTTTATATTATAGTTAACATTAAAAAAAAATAAATGGTTTTCAAAAGACTGATTTTTTGGAAGAAATTGAATCGTAACTGTTTGTAATGAGTAAAAATCACGATGTAAAACTAGAAGAGATTATACACGATTGAAAGTATTTAATTGTTGTCAACTAATCAGAGAAATTTTGATAGACTGAACATTAATTCCCTGACAAGAAATGTGTGGAAGTAAATCGCAATGGCGCTATGCTGACGTTACATTTCGTTTTTGATTTGTTAATAAAAGATAAAAATGTGAACGAATGGTATAATCTATTCAACACTCGTAAGTTTCAGGTTAAGAGTCAGATGGTTGGGTGTAAAACTAAAAAAAAAAAAAAAAAAAAAAAAAAAAAAAAAAAGAAGAAAAACGAAGAATGCTTTTCGCTGTTTAGACCCCACTTTCCATATACGAATGGTAGTGCAGGAGTGATTTAAGCAGAACTGTTTTTTCTTGTTTATTTTTGTGATCGATAATAAGATTATTGGGTGCTGGCTTCTTTGACACTTAAAGCGCGTCCCTCAAGATAATGCAAGTTTTGATTGCAAGCACTATTGTAGCCATCGCCACTGCTAAATGTCACAAATCCATATCCCTTCGATATCCCTTGTTGATTGTCATATACTATGGCGGCTGAGGATACATGACCGAATTTAAAAAAATATAGTTCCAGCTCTTTCTGTCCAATGGTCCACGGTAAATTGCCCACAAAAAGTTTATAAGTACGCCGAACAGTCGACATCACGTGTTAGGAATATTGGTTGTATAAACGTGTAGACGTTTTCCCTTTGTTTTCACTTTTGATTAGTACTAAATGGAATAGAAAAATTGATATAACGACAACAATATTTCCGAAGATTGAAAGATAAAATATTGTAATACCTATTTGGGCCAGAGAGACAACGTTATTGAGCAAAAGACATCAAATCAGTGTAATAGCTGAATTATTGTTTTAATGAGCGGTGTACATGAGCTGTTGATTGGCTAGTAGACAATAAGCGTTTAAAATCGATGGTGAGCACTAATCATGCTGCTAAAATACCTTGCAATATAACCGGAAGCCTTTACCCACTAATATCCTAAAAAACAAGTCAATGCAGATGCGCCAGACAACGTGCTGCAGTGAAGCACAAATATATACATATGATTGTTTCTGTATTGGTTTTCTCAATTTTCCCCCAGGATTCTTGTCTTATTACTGGTAGCAGTGTCGATTTCGTCTTTTTGTTCTAGTTTTTCTTGTTCCAACTATTTCCTTGCCTTTGTTGCAGCTGTTGTCAAAGTGTTTGTAGCTGCTATCGGGAGAAATGAATGAGAATAATTTTCAAAATCGTGAATGTGACGCGTTCCTATCTTTTATAGAAGTTAAAATGTCTGCTAATTGCAAGCTTGGCCGGAGTGCAGCAGAATTACGGCTGCGATTTTATTGGCAATCCCGTGGTAATTAATTTGCAAATTATTGTTTAAAAAATATTATAAAACAACACAATGCTGCCAAAAATAAAAATGTTTTTAAATCTTTGGGGGAGCACTTTTTTACATGGTCGTTTGAAGCGCTCATCAG